>JARHVA010001020.1:3857500-3980000 GCA_037957365.1 Torreya grandis
TTTTTGTTCCTCTTTACTTTGAGCAAAGCCACAGAGTTTTAGCAGTAGAAGACGGGTTCATTTTTGCCTAAGTGTCAAAATGCAACGGAAGCTACCAAGTGTCATCCTCAGAGCATGGTTCCTTTTTCCCCTTTTTTTCCTTTCATTTCAATTTTGGCCTAAGTATTGGATTCAAGCAGAAGCTACCAACTATCACTTTCTGAGGATGGAACCAGCCAGTTGGCAACTTCTGAGGACCCTTTTGTAGCTTTCTAGAGAACCACAGATCATGCCATGTACCCAGTAGCAATTAAGTGAAACGCACCACATGGCAACATCTGCATATCGTAGAGGTACCCGTGTTTTCTTTTGACAAAGAATTTCAACGAGCTAAGCTTCAAAGTAGTAGAAAGCACTGGGTGGTAGTTGTTGAGGCCCTAAATTACCTTTTTAAGGAAGCAGTGGAAGCCACCATGTGTCGACATCCAAGAGATTTTGGTCTAATGCTTTCATTCAACGCATAAAGGCATCATTTCATTTTTTCTTAAGTACTAAATTGTAGTGGATGCTACCAAGTGTCACACTTTGTGTTCCCCTCTACTCCATCCCTCAATAAATTGGAAGGTGCCACCTACCCCCAGAAGGAGAAGAAAAAGATGCCATGTATCTTCCCAAAAGCAGTGAAGGTCACCACGTGTCAACCTCTGAGAAACCATCATGAGCCTAATTACCGAATAAAGATGGTGGTGGGACCCAGATGATATTCCAAAGGACTATGGAAGCACCGAGTGTCAACAAGTAAGGACTACCACATGCATCCATCCTTTCTTAAAGGTTTCTCGAGCAAGGAACGTAGCGAGTTTTGTTTCAATAAAACTATAAAGTATCAAGGAAGCAGATTGTGACAGGTGTCAAAGGCAGAGCATTCCTGAGTAGAATGTAGAGAAAGCAGAAGTGACCAAGTGTCATTCTCTAGTGCCTCCTAGACAAAAGGAGATAGTTTTTCATAAATTGGCTAAGTGTCCTCTTCTATTTGAATAGAACAGAGTGCCCATCTACCTGTTACAACAAAATGGAGGGAAATTTGGTGAGAGTTACTCCAGGTAGATAGAACAGTGCACCAGGTAGAATTTTGGGGCTCTCAAGCTTTGAAAGTGTCATCTATTTTTCCCCTAATAGTAGAGGTAGAAGAGACAGTTGAGCGGCCAAATAGGGATAGAATGAAGAATTTTAGGTGCAAAGAGAGGTACTAGATAGGGATCGCCATGCCGTAGTCAGGGCAGTTCTTGATAGGACTAGAATGCATCCAAGGCATTAAATGCACTGTCTAATTTGTCCCTTGCGAGTGAAGGATGGAGTGGAATTATGCGGGAAAGAAAGTGATCAAAGGAGACATCCAAGGCTATATAAGGAGGATTGTAAAATCTAAAAAGGGGCAATTTTCTATAATATTAGACTAGCTAAAATTCTTGACCAGCAACATCATTTGCTCTTGCCTCAATTTTATTGAATTGTAAAGTTGATATAACCATGCATGTTTCTGTGCCCTTTATGTGGCTAAATGAATTAAGTAAATTTGAGCTCCATGCCTTGGTTGGTGTTGTCTATGTCATTGGCAAGGTAGTTTATGTTATAGATTTTTCATAGTTGGGATCTAGAATGTCATTTGATTTTGTCTCATTTTCTTGAATCGAAAGGTTTACATAATTGTACGTGAGTTCTGTGCCTCTTATGTGATTAGAAGACTCTATTAGGAAGATCGAACACTATGCCTTTGTTGACATTTTATGTGTCTCAGCTAAAGACTTCCCTATTGTGAGCCTTTGTTTCTATTATTTCAACCTTTTACATTGATCATGCACTTGTCTGCTCTTAAATGTAACTGAATCCTATAATAGTCACTTTGTCCTCAGGTTAGGATTAGGATTACACTCAGGTGCATTGCCATAGTTAGGTTTTAATTCCTGCATTTTGAGTTTCTATTTAGTCTCCTATCCCTTTTCCCCCAACACCTATAAAATAGAAGAGACCAGCTTCTTTAAAACCTAGAGGTTGTTTCAAGTCACATTGTCCCACAACTTGAAACTTCCCATTGTTGATTGGTTAAGATCATAGCACAATTTTACTCAATCAATAGTTTGTGGCATGCCTAGTGGGAACAATCTTTCAAGGAGTTGAAGAATTTTGGTGTATTCTTCAACTAATCAGCCTTTGGAGGTTTTTACCAACACCAACAATGACTCTAAATCATCAGCTAATCAAGTAGTATCATCAAGAAATCTCTTTTGGTATGTATAATTCTATAACTCACAGCTATGAGTCTTATTCTCCTAATATGTTTAATCAATGACAAACTTCCCCTGGAATTATGTCAAGTAACAAGGATGCACATGGTCACGAGCTATACCAGTTTTATGCCCAGCCTGATCTCATTTTTACCTTCAAGAAAGCATTGCTGGGATTTAAAAATTATGTGTTAGAGCTTGACAGTAGGAGGAGATATGGCCAAGAAATTCCTCTTCATGTAATCCATCAAGTAAGGGAAGCAATTGACCTGATTAAAAGTGAGTGGGATCCCATTGAAAGGGAAAACTAGCAAGAGCTTACATATGAGATATTAGAGGTGTGTGGGTTGATTGCATTTCTAGAAGAGAGGCTAATCATTCATGAGGACCAACCTTACCAAGTCTATCAACCCACACATTCATACACCGCCCCCATTCATGAGCAGGGTCAAACTTGTCAAAGCCACTTCCCCAATAATGTAGATCTTATGATATCAGCAAGTCAATAGGACCCCAAACTCTCACTTTCCCCTCAAATTCCTTCCACCCTTACTCAAGAAGCTTCTTGTTTTCCATCACAGCCTTCTTCTTCACCCCTTTTCGAAGAAGAATATATTTTGAGGGAAGCAATTGAGTATGCAAAGGAATATGCTCAATTCATGGCTAGTCAAGAGGATTTCCCAAGTATAGACAAGGAGGAAGTCACCATAGATTCCCATTTTGATGAGCAAGAGGATAAGCTATAGGATTTTTCCTTCACCTCAGATGAAGAGGAGATCATTTCTAACTTTTCCCTCACCTTGCAAGAAGATATGGAGGAGTACGGACACTCCCTTGATTAAATCATTGAAACAGATGACACTATCCTATAAGAAGGCTATGAATTGGCCAAGTGTGGAGAAGATAGCATCAAGGCTCAAATGATTATGCAGAAGGAAGGCCATCTTTTAGATTTATCCTTTCAAGAGGATATAGTCATCAAGGAGCGTACTAATGAAATAAACCTGGAACCCAAAGAAGATGAGCCAAGAGATAATGGATATCAAAAGGCATAGAGTGAAGAATAAATAGCTAATGATTTCTTGATGACACACAATAGCATGAAGAACCAGTATTCAATAGGCTTTCAAAGACAAGAAGAGTTGATGGATGTTAAATACACATTTTACTCAGACTTCCCTGAATGCAAGTAAAGCCATGTGGCCAGCGCAGAGGATGTCCCATTAAAGGTATACCTGTTGCAATCATTGGTACGGCAACATAAGGTGGATGGTCATAAAGAGGACATGGGAAAGTTCATTTTTGATCCTAGAGGGAAATAAGAATATTCAATTAATGTAGTTAGGTAGGTTTATGTTTTTGCATTGCTTTTTTTTTAGTTATTGCTTTCCTACTTTTCTTTTAAATAAAGCATTTTAAACACAGAGTTGGTATCTTAGAATATTTTAATTATTTAATTTTTCTACAATAATTGCTTTCCCAAATCTTTCAAGATTTCCAAGGTACCTTGCACCGCATAACATGTCCGCCTTGCTGTTTCCTAAAGATTGAGTAGGATTTGCTAAAAGTCACCCAAAATTAATGCCATTTGGGACTTGATAGGCCCATAAATACCCCCTTAGAAAATTTTAAATTTTATAACTCTCAAGCATTCCTAAAAAAATATCTTGCTCATTGCGATTGTTAGCACCTAGTGAAATTTATTTTAGCAAACGTGTTTTCTATCTTGCACAAGACTCATATACCAAATATTGCACAAGAGATACAAAGATGGCAGGAGCATCATCTTCTCAACAAAGAGCAGGGGCACCAAGATATCTTGATAGATTACTAGCTATCAAATCATATGTTGCAGCTCCTATGTAGCCACCAAGGAGCTACCCAAGAACTAAAGCCCTGGGAGTCAGCCAAACCAGTGACCCATCCAAGGTAAGGGATTATGTAGATGGAATCATGGACCTAATTCTACAAAGAGCCAATGGCAAGAACCTCAGGGAGGGAGCACACCAAAGGTGCCTACAAAGAGCCAGGGCAAGACAATATTAGACATTTGAGATGAGGATATGGACCTCACAACTGGCACAATTTATCATCCCAGCTGTGCACCCATGCCCAATATAATTGAACTATGCGTAGACTTGCTTCACCCATAATCTTGCACCATCCAGCAAGGCCCCTTCATGCTACAGGTCACCCTGCAAGCTATTAGGGACATGCTTTTCCTGAAATACAATGATACCACCACCTTCCCCACCATCGATAGAATGCAGAGGACATGGGCAAATTTCAATAATTAGACCAAGTTTTTAAGGTCTGAGTTACAAATAGTAGATAGTGACACAACAGTGCCCACACTCCCTGCTTCAAGAACTCAGTTTACACCCACAAGCCAAGACACACTGTCGATGATGGCTCTCATCTTTAGCATGAAAGATGACGTGACATTATATGTAGAATAAATGGCCATCCTCTTCAAGCTGAAAATAGTTGACAAGATGTAGGAGTAGCATCTTGACTTCTCTAAGCACCTCACCTTCTCGATGGTCAAGCAGCTGACCTAATTTAGGTCAAAAGGGATATTCAAATATTCATCCTTTTTGTTCCATCTCATTCTACACTAGAACCCTAACCTCTTCTCTTAGTTTATGATCTTGAATCTATATGACCCAGCCTTCAATCCCTAAAGAATTATACATGTGTCTATATGGACACATGTTTTATCAAAAACCACTGACACATATGATTTTTGGGAAATATTCATCACCCATGTTCTTCATTGCCTCAGCCCTGAGCTTGTCATAAATAGGTTGTTCCCAAGTGTTACAAACCTCCTAGTAAGCTACCTAATTCCATGTGACTTCTATTTTAGGGCCCACCACACAACCGTAAGGGTCCATGGATTTTGTGGGGAACCAGTGTTGCTACCAAAGGTTTTAACTCTTCAATTAGCATTCTTGGAAATAGCTAGGCAGGTGTCGATGGTCGACAATGAATATGGTTTCGAGAAGAAGAAGAGGAGAATGTATAACCTCCCATGGATGGTAGGCAATGTAAGCCTGGAAGCAAAAGAAGTTGAGATCATACTGTTGAGGAAGCTGACCTCCTTGGGCTTCCTATTAGTCGAAGACAAGTGGGTTTATGACCCAACAGATTACATAGCCTCCATAGTGAGGAAAAATAGAATTAGAGCCAGGATTGTGCATGAAAGTTGCCCCTATTGGGAAACCAGAAAAAATCCTGTGGAAGACACCCCTGGTCTCTATGTTGAGTTGACAGACCTGCCTCTCCCACTGAATAGGTCCTGGGAGATCTTCTATGATAAATTGAGGGAGTATGATCCCAAGGTCAGGATGACCTCTGGTTTGAGGACGCTAAGGAACAAAGGTTGGGACGTAGAGAAAATCAAAGCCTATTGAAAATATAGGAAAGAAATCTCCCAGACTACCCATGCCTTCAGAGGCATAGACTCAAATGAAAGGTGGGAAGAACTTTGGGATGAATGGAAACCATCCCCCATTTCTAGCCTACACACAAGCCAAACACTGACACTCAAGGCAGAACAAGAAGCAGTTAGAGCAGGACCAAGCCAACCACCGCAGGCTTTAGAGCAAGTTGTATAAGCCATAGAAAATCAAAGAGGTGTGGTATCATTGCCACCAAGGGCCACCCCTTAGGCAGGAGTAATTTAAGTCCCCAATTCTCCACATGCACCACTAACAACAACATTGGTGAAAGGGAGACAAATGCAGCCAGAGGTGGAGACACCCAAAAAAAGGAGGAGGGTTTAGTTCCAATTAGATTTAGAGGAAGAAGAGGAGCCTTCATAGTGCCTAGCATAGAGCACTATAACTTCCTCATAGGTAGGTATTCCTCCCCCTCCCCCTCTCAATCTATTCCTTACCCTGTCGGCATGGTGCCTTCACCTAGCCAAGTGACACTTCCTACCACTGCTGCCATTCCCATCTCATAAGCCACCCCCTCATCAGTGCCTCAAGCCCTCACATTACCCCATTTTCCCCCTTCCATTCCCATAAATATGTCCCTAAAACTTACCCCTAGCCAGCCAATGGCTCTCCAATACGGCCTACCACAAGGATTTCCCTTCGCAAGGGGACATATTGCATCCCCTTCCACCTTCCAAACGCAGGCTGATGCCACTAGGAAGGCAAGAGAAGCCTAATTGGAGAAGAAGAGGAGTAAAGAGAATAAAGTGCCAATGGTTCCACATTTGAGGTCACAATTTGGCCCCATTCAATAGTAGTTGATGGTGACCCATTTGTCACCCAATGTTGCGAGGGCAAGTGAACAAATGTAGCCGAAAGACTACACCATGAATGCAGTAGCCATTGACATGTCCCTGTTTAGGCTCAAAGACAGAGTCGAGTTGCTAACAGAATCCACTTTCATAGTCACAGAATATTATTTGAATAAATCAAGGAGACTGCAGAAGATGGAGGTTGATTTGGCCTAAGAGAAGGCAAACTATAATAGTTTGGCTAAACAAATAAACAAGAAGGACAACAAAATAGCTAGTCTACAAAAATAGTTACAAGATACTATTTCCCTTCAGACTCAATAGGCAATTCAAGCCCAAAATGATTCATTGAAGATAGAGCTCACACTTTTAAAAGATATAGTTATAGCTCTAAGATGGGAAAATGTAACATTGCAGGGAAGAGTCAAAGGACTCCCACTACAGGTTACCCAATCACAGGAAAGGCGGCTAGAATAATAGAATAAGGCTGTGGCTTTTCAAGCCCAATTCCAAGCAAAGCAATAGAGGATAGCACAATTGGTGATTGAGCTAGCCAATAGGCCAAGAGGTGTTAGAGTCACATAGATGGTGAAGGAGCTCTATGAGTCAGTGTGGACAAGAATCTCTTTTGAGATTACCCAGCTCATGCCACTTTTCACCTTCCTACACAATGCACAATAATTGTGTGAAAGGGTAGAGAATCTAGTACAAAGCACTTTGGCCACGATCCCTAAGAGAGTCACAGACTCCCATTCATTACTAGAGAAGCTCTATAGCTCAAGGGATGCAACATTGGCAGCCACAGGGATCCCTGACAGAATGGCTACCACAAAATGGATCAATGAAGAACTTAGTCATAATGCCATGGCCAATAGTTACAAAAGTTGTCTCGATGTCGTGAAGGAAGGCATTTGTGAGATGAGACACCACATTGAAGATCTGGTGTAATTAGGCCTCCCTTCCCCATTTCTAGATGCAAAGACGGTCCTAATGGCTGATCAACTTCAACCATTGTTATTGGCTAAACAAAGGGATTAGACAGTTTTCCAAAGCTTGCAGGATGATTCCTTAGCCTCAGAGGTTGAGACTATTCTAATTCTTATTTTCTGGCTAGAATCCAAGCTAAAAGCCACTGTCTAGGTTTTGCAAACCTTTTCACACAAGGATCTCATTAGCTTGGACCTGGCTTTTGATGATTTGCAGAACAAGCAAGGATTATCTGACCATGAGTGGTTTATCTTACAGATAGCTCTTTTAAAGATGTAAATTTTGAAATTTTGGTCGAGTCAGAGTCAGGTTCTTTTTTAGCAGGCTCAAAAGTCCTAGTGGTTGCCAATAATTTTAGAGTAATTTCTTACTCTACGTCGTATTTAATTGATTTTTTGATTTGAGCACTGCAATTTTGGTTCTTGTGTACTTTGAGCAAAGCTGTAGAGTTTTAGCAGTAGAGGATGGGTTCATTTTTGCCTAAGTGTTGAAATGTAGTGGAAGCTGCCAAGTGTCATCCTCAGAGCACAGTTCCTTTTTCCCCTTTTGTTCCTTTCATTTCAATTTTTGCCTAAGTATTGGATTCAAGCAGAAGCTACCAAGTGTCACTTTCTAAGGATGGAGCCAACCAGTTGGCAAATTTTGAGGACCCTTTTGTAGCTTTCCAGAGAACCACAGATCATGCCATGTACCCAGTAGTAGTTAAGTAGAATGCACCACGTGGCAACATCTAGATATCATAGAGGTACCCACATTTTCTTTTGACAAAGACTTTCAACGAGCCAAGCTTCGAAGCAGTGGAAAGCACTGGGTGGTAGTTGTCGAGGCCCTGAATTACCTTTTTGAGGAAGCAGCGAAAGCCACCACATGTCATCATTCAGGAGATTTTGGTCTAATGCTTTCATTCAACGCATAAAGGCATCATTTCATTTTTTCTTAAGTACTAAAGTGCAGCGGATGCTACCAAGTGTCACACTCTATGTTCCCCTCTACTCCATCCCCTAAGAAAGTAGAAGGTGCCACCTACGCCCAGAAGGAGAAGCGAAAGCTGCCACATATCTTCCCAAAAGTAGTGAAGGTCACCATGTGTCAACCTCTGAGAAACCATTATGAGCCTAATTTCCAAATAAAGATGGTGGTGGGACCCAGATGATATTCCAAAGGACTATGGAAGCACCGAGTGTCAACAAGTGAGGACTACCACGTGCATCCATCCTTTCTTAAAGGTTTCCTGAGAAAGGAATGTAGCGAGTTTTATTTCAATAAAACTACAAAGTATCAAGGAAGTAGATTGTGAAAGGTGTCAAAGGTGGAGTGTTCCTGAGTAGAATGTAGAGAAAGTGGAAGCGACTAAGTGTCATCCTTTGGTGCTTCTTAGACAAAAGGAGAGAGTTTTTCATAAATTGGCTAAGTGTCCTCTTCTATTTGAATAAAATAGAGTGCTTTTCTACCTATTACAGCAAAATGGATGGAATTTCAGTGAGAGTTACTCTGGGTAGATAAAATAGTGCATTAGGTAGATTTTTGGGGCTCACAAGCATTGAAAGTGCCATCTATTTGTCCCCTAATAGCAGAGGTAGAAGAGACAGTTGAGCGGCCAAACAAGGATGGAATGAAGAATTTCAGGTGCAAAGAGAGGTACTAGATAGGGATTGCCATGCCACAATTAGGGCAGTTCTTGATAGGACCAGAATGCATCCAGGGCATTGAATGCATTATTTGATTTATCCCTTACGAGTGAAGGATGGAGTGGAATTGCGTAGGATAGAAAGTGATCAAAGGAGACATCCAAGGCTATATAAGGAGGGTTGTAAAATCTAAAAAGGGGGAATTTTCTATAATATTAGACTGGCTAAAATTCTTGACCAGCAACATCATTTGCTCTTGCCTCAATTTTCTTGAATTGTAAAGTTGATATAACCATCCATGTTTCTGTGCCCTTTATGTGGTTGAATGAATTAAGGAAATTTGAGCTCCATGCCTTGGTTGGTGTTGTTTGTGTCATTGGCAAGGTAGTTTATGTTATAGATTTTCTATAGTTGGGATCTAGAATTTCATTTTCTTTTGTCTCATTTTCTTGAATCAAAAGGTTTACATAACTATGTGTGACTTCTATGCCTCTTATGTGATTGGAAGACTCTATTAGGAAGATCGAACACTATGCCTTTGTTGACATTCTTTGTGTCTCAGCTAAAGACTTCCCTATTGTGAGCCTTTGTTTCTGTTATTTTGACCTTTTACATTGATCATGCACTTGTCTACTCTTAAATGTAATTGAATGCTATAATAGTCACTCTGTGCTCAGGTTAGGATTAGGATTACACTTAGGCACATCACCATAGTTAGGTTTTAATTCCTACATTTTTTGTTTTTGTTTAGTCTCCTATCCCTTTTCCCCCAACACCTATAAAACAAAAGAGACCAGCTTCTTTAAAACCTAGAGGTTGTTTCAAGTCGCATTGTCCCACAACTTGAAACTTCCCATTGTTGATTGGTTAAGATCATAGCACAATTTTACACAATCAATAGTATTATTGGTCCTTTCACTATAATAATTACAAGGGATTAATAAAAAATAGGTATTTTTATTCCACTTCTTGGTATCATGAGATCCTCATAAGCAATATATTGATTATCAGGAAGATTAGATATTAAATCTAAATGATGAGGCTATTTAGATTTTTTAATATGGGTATTCATTTTTAGTATTATAAACCCAAATATATCCAAATTAAATAGCATTAATTCTAGGGTAATAAAGATAAAAATCATCACTTATATTATGCACATATTAAAATTAGATCTGGAAAATAAATACAACAATTTAAAATTGTAGAAGGTTGAAAACCCTATGCAAGTTAGGGTTATGTAATAAGACTCAAAGGTGGGGTTCACCAACATTTTAACCATTTTTATAATTAATGGTAATGGGGATAATAAACTAATAAAAAAATGGCTAATTTATTCTAAAACTAGTCCAATTAAATAATTCAGATTCATAATATTGTATTATGAAAGTATGTTAAATATAGAAAGTGTAATGCCAAACAATAATTTGAAAGTTTCAATATTAAGGATAAATAATACATAGATTATTCATCAATTTTTATTTATCTTCTATAATTATAGGTGTAGGATAACATAATTTGATTTTTTGCCTAATTCATCAAATTTTAGAAAATAACTCTCTAACAGCCTAGACACTACTGTTAGAATCTAGACACTAGTTTTGACACTTTTTCCCAATTTCCATGCTTTTATATTTAATTAATCACATTTTACTTTCAATAATAACCATATACATATGTTAGGATTCACTATTACCTTTTAGATTCTATGTTTGTTTTGCATGCAAAGGTTCTAGATATTAATATATAGCTCAAAAACCTAGATCCTCTAATGAGGACATATCACCTTATAAAAAAGGGGTTAGTGGGCTTAAATTAATTCAATATAACATAAAATACCCCTAATTTAATGAGCATTTCCTACATATCCATATACTCCAAAGAGGACCTTAGATCGATGTCCTTCTTCCCCTTATATATGCTTGTGTGTGAAAATTTATGAAATATGCTATATGTTAGTGTGTGTAGTGATCTAGCTTGTAACTTGGCAAATATTATTCATGGTCTAATCTTTGAAATCTTTAGACCTATGATAATATTTTTCATATGATTAATCTATAAATAGGTAATAATAAGGTATTTTTGAAAGCATGAGAGGTGTTTTTTCTTGGTATAAGATAGATGTGTGATTGTTATGTACTTGATCATAATAAATGGTATTTTAATTGTATTTCTACCACATATTTTTAAGTTATCTCATAAGAGGATTGATTAAGATAAATGGGCCGACCCATACATATCAAAATATTCTCAAATTTGACTATTTTTAAGGGTCAGACACTAGTGTTAGACTTGGGATACTAGCATTAACACTAGTGTCTGAGATGATAAAAATTTGTTGAAGATCTATAACTACTAGAGTAGGATAGAAATTAGGTTTTAAGTAGATTGTGGGCTATAGGAAATCTAGATAATCAAAATATTAGGGTTGGATTATAGGATAAGAATTTAGGTATAGTGAGATAGAAAATGTGAGTCTTTTAATTATAGAAAGTTACTAAACTGAATGCTTGATCTATGAGTGACATTTGTTAAGTGTACAAGACTAATTTATCATATAAAATTATATTTTATCATCTACACAATTGAAACTTGATAGTCAATATAATAAAATTATTATAGAAATTTTGATTAGAATTTGATTATCTTGCAATGTTGTAAGAAATATTATAGTTTTTTTAGTGTAATTTAAAAGTGGAAAAATTTAACAATATTATTAATATTTTGGTTTGAATTGTAATTTAAATTTTTAAATAAGACTATAAAAACTATAGTATTGATTTATTTTCATAAATCAATAAAACTTAGGAAATTAAATGGACTTATTTGCTAAATTTTCAAAATACAACATTAGATGAAGAGAGTTATAAGTATGACTTACATGGGAATGTGACTTTAGAATTTATAAAAAATTAATTGTTTACTTTATTTTTAAATGTTTAATTGATTATATAAATAGAATCATTAAACATAAGAAGAAGTCTTGATGATGTTTTCATGTTTCTTTAAAATCAATAAAAGTTTGTAATGGGAATATGTACTCATAAAACACTTAAGACTTTAGTTATTATTAACCTAGGGCAATTAGGTAATAGGCATATTTACAAAAGCGATAAGTGTAAACTATTATGAATATTAAGGGTTTCATATTTATATCATAATGAATTGAGTTAATATGCAAGCACTATTACTTAATTAGACTGAGTTGAATATGACATTGATGTGACAAATGAAAAATAAAAGTGAATAGTTGGAAATATCAACTATAAGCCTACTTTTAGTGGGATTAAAATATTGTTACAATATTATGTTAAGCAATGTAAATGGATAAATTTTTAAATCAATAAAGTAAGAGAATGGTACATTGAGGCTAAAATGGGAAATGCAATCAAAAAAATTAATTCATTTTTAATATATTACATATTTTTAAAAAATTATTTTATTTTTAGATTATGAAAATTGTTTCCAAATGATACAAATATCAAAATAAATCTATAAACTATATCTTTTTCAATTATTAATTTGAAATTAAATTATTAATTAAATATAATTTTAATATTTCATATCTAATTAAAATTAATTGTATATTTAAATATATTATATTGCATTTTGATGTAAATATATATTATCATACTATACAAAGATATCTCTAAGATAAAAAATAAATATAACTCAAAAATAGGAAGTTATAATAATAGTAAGCAGTAGATAAACAATTACAATGCAAAGTAAGCTTCATAAAGGCTTGATGAACACATCTCTAAATTGAAAATATAGGATAGATTATTATTGGAACTTTAAGGAGATCAACACATTAGCATTTAATCTTGTATATTTTATTCAAATTTTATAAATCTCTTTTTGAAATATCTTTTTTATTTTCCATTCTAGAAAATTTGTGTATTTATTAGAAAGTTGTCTAGAGGTGGTATGAAAATATCAAGTGTCATTGTTGATGTGGTCACACTATATCGATAATGGATTTTTCTTAACTGATATATTTATATCATAGTTCATACTAGCATTTAAAATTAAGATTAAAATAGCCTGGGTGGTTAATTTGTTATATTAAAATAGTTTGGGTGGTTAATTTGTTAGATTATTATTTATAAGCATTTTTAATTATGTACGTACAAAATTATTACTTGGTGCATATTTAACCTACTAATCCAACAACCTGCAACTATGTAAGAAAATATTTCAACCAATTTTAACTGTTTAATTCTAAATGTTGTATTTTAAAAATTATATATAATGGATTGTAAATATTTCAGAGACATATAGTTAGTTTTGTGTTCAATATCTTTGTATGTGTATTATGGATTTGTTTTTAATTCCTCAAGATAAATATTCTAAAACCATTGCTCAATAATAATGTTTTATTACCCCAACCTTACGAGGTCGTAGGGTGTTTGCTATTGGATTAGTTTGGGTTGTACCATTGAATTTTTTTTAGGCATTTGACTCGATGTTTTTAAGTTTTAAGATCTTTCATTGACTTTGTAATAGTCATTTAACTTGGTGTTTTGAAAAAAACATTCATCGATTCTGCATTGGATTGGTATTATGATTTGTATCATTTCTACCTTTAGATCATTAAAGGATTGAGACAAGAGGTCATTAGAATCATGTAGGGCTTATCATCTTCTCTTATTTTTATTAACTGATTTGGTTTGAGATATGAGTTGGTTTGGATTCATGACACTGTTAAGTTAACCATTCTCAATACCAAATACAAAAACCAACATGGAACCAACACAATCCCACTGATGGCCACCTCCCACATTGGTAGACCACCAACTTGCCTATGTTGTCCAACCATCCCATGTGACACTTCCACCTAATGCACTCAGTCCTATCAAGTGGCATTTATCACCAGCTGCCTCCAACTAATCCAACATAAAGGTTTACATTATTATTTTTGACTTTTTTAATTTCTTTTAAATAATTATATAATAATTTATGAAATTGGATTTTTGGAGTTATATGATGGTGCATTGGCATGAAGAGTTTTTATATGTCCCTTCTACATCATGGGGGTCAAAGGTCGTCTCCCATTTCCCATGTCCTTATATATGATTTAATAGATTTTTGAAACTTCAAATAACATTTTGTGTAAATCAAACGTTAAAATTTTTTTGGGGATATAATGGGGAAAAAAATAATTAAACCTTTTAACTTGAAGAGGTCAAGTGTTCAAATCTAGTGGAGATCTATTGACATTTTTTTTTAAAGAGGATTATCTTATTTGCACCATTAAAATGTCATATTTTTACAAAAAAAAATTGGTGAGGCTATTTCAAATAGTTTAAAACCCTAAATCCATGCATTTTTTCAACATCCTTATTTTTTTGAGCTCTTTACAATGGCATAATTATATTTTATAGATAAGAAACTAGATCTCTAAAAATTAAAAAAAAAAATCTCCATTATCAAAGATTTATTGATATTTAGTTGGCCATATATTTTGATAGGGATCTCATATTTCAATGTCATTTGTTTTGAAAGTGTATGTTTTTTAATGTAATTTATAGAAATACATTCAGATTGGCTTCATTTTGCATAATGCCTATATTTTTTAGTTTTTTCCTCATTTTTAGTTGACAAAATTATTATAAACACACTCTTATTAAAGTGCCACCTTATTTCTGTAGGGGATCACTTTTTTGTATTTTTCATGTGTACTTAGATTATGGGAGGCCTATTCATCTTGATTTTGTACCAATTATTGTATTATGCCAACATTATAAAAAACCTCCATATTTATAAGCAATTTGGCAGGTCTCTATCTTGTTGAGTGTTTTGTGTTTTAGGTTCATCCTATTATAATGGATTTATTACACAACCTCAATGTTATCATGCAAGCCAATAATAACTTGTAGCTAGAAAATGATTTACTCATCTTTTTAATCCATTTATTTTAATAAGATATGATGAAGTAAATAAAGAGAATAAGAAAATTAAGAATCAAATATCCATTATCCTCTCTCATTTCCAAAAAAATACTCTCATACACACATTAAAAAACACAATTTAGACTTTAGCATCAAATTGATACATTGGACTTACATTCTTTTGATCCTATTCCATCATATGATTCACTATCTATTTTTAAATTTAGTATGCATCCACTTGATGTGCTTTTAAATTGTGACCTACCAAATCTTTAGTCACCTATTGTATTTGATGCTTTTTTATTCCATCTCCTACACACCCCACTTCAAATTCACCTACATATGTGCTTAGTTATTTTGAAAAACATACTACTACAATTGATTCATTTATACTCTATTATATGGGTCATCCTGGTAGAGGTATTGGTAAACATTCACAAGACATCATTTCTCCTATCCAGCCTATTCATTGGATTTCTCACCACAACATTGGTTTCGACACAACTATTTCATCTTCATTATGGTCATTTGATGAAAAATTTCCTTTTTTGTTCTTTCCACTCTTCATGAGGGTGTTAAGAAACACATGAGTTTTATTGCAACTTTAAATGCTTAAATATAGATTTATATGTTAAAATAATCTTCTACACTTGACAAATATATCTCAAGGCTCTACCCTTCAATTTGACCTTCCTCACAGCCAAAAGACTTACACTCACCACCTCAATGGTTCTAATTATTTACTTATTAGACTAATCCTGATTATTATAATTATCTAGATCACCTGTAATCTCATACTACCTAAAATTTGATATATATCCTTCATTCTCAATTATAGAACCTCAACAACTTTCCTTCATCTTAGACAATTACATTTAGGGTAGGACAATAACATAAATGTAACTATCCTTATTCCAATGAAAGTGTCCTTACCTTAAAAACACTTAAATTTAAAAATATTTCAAAGTGTACAGGTTAGCCTAAGAATGTCCTTAACCCTTTCATGAGGATTATTTAAAAAGAGCTAGTATAAATAAAATCAATTACACAACTAAGCTATTATTCCCTATTCATCCCTATTCACATATAAATCATAAGATCATGTGTACTACAAGTATGAAAAACTCAAAATATAATCCATGAGCCATATTTGCCAAGTTACAATCTATATCACTACATGCATTGTCAAATACTATATTTCACCCTTGTGCATACACATTCCCACACATAGGGGAGAACTATATAAGTTTGAGTCTCTCCTTGGATTATTGGCCATGTAATCATCACTCATTAGTAGAGGGGTATTTGAGGTCATCTTGACACTGTGATCCCACTAACTCATTTTTGACAATGTAAACTAACCTAAAGTTGAGAGTTAGGGTTTTATCTACAAACATTCATTGATATCTTATGTATGAGATCTAGAGACATCAAATCAAAAGTTTAAAAAAATAAAATGAAAAGACTTAGTGATCACATCTTGATATAATGAATATTTTGTATAGCATGGTTGTATCAAGATTTAGACAATAATGTTGATGCAAGTGTCCACAAGGCAATGTAAGTGTCCAGGTAGCCAAAAAGAATATTTCTAGAATTTGGAAATTATTTCTTGAGCATAAGACAACCTATTTTTACACTAGTACATCTTACATCTATATATGTATCATTGTATAAGCTAAGTATTATTTTTTCTTTATGATTGTGTAATCAACATGTTGTTTACCATTATAATTTATATGTTTTGTATTTTCATAATTCAAAACTAAAATAGAATATCATAAACTAAATTATTTAATTGGCCTTATTTTAGAAAATGTTTAACCCTAAATTAGATGAGGATCCCACTTGGATAGATAGGTTTAAGAGTATATAAATGAAAATACACAAGGGTGATATTCAGATCTTTGGCAAACCAATTAAATTCTAAACTTAAATACAACATATGTTAAATTTATTAAATTGAGATTGCCTAAAAATATAAATTACAACACTTCTAGATATGGAAATGATAAATAAATAATGTACTTAATTATTTTTAATGTTAACACAGTTTTGAATCTAAAAAAAGCAAGAAGCATACTCAAAGAAGATTTTTGAAAAGTCACCAAATTATAGATTGAGTACCTTTAGAACTAGAGATACTAGTGTCAACATTAGATGTTAGCATTAACATTACTATCTAAACCAGATACAAGTGTACTATATGTAATACCTACTAAAAAAGGATGCAACCACTTGGATGCTTATGGTTTGTATTCACCTTCAATATAGTGTATTCATATCTAGGTCATGGATTTTTACTCATTATGAAATTGTACAACCCTAGTTATTCATCTTCATAGTGACCTTGGAAAAAGTGGATTATTGGGATCATAGTGTTGAGCTAACCCAAAATACCCCTATATCAATGGGTGTTACCTACATATCCACTACTCTAAAGAGGGCCTCAGATTGATTTAGTTCTTCCCTAATGTGTTGGCTTGTGTGTGCACAAGGGTACAATATGTCGAAATAAAGTAAACTAGTGACCTAGCTTATAACCTAGAAAATTAAGGTCTTGGGATTCTCCTTAATTACTTCATCTATGTATATGTGTAGTCCCGATGAATAATATGGAAATAAGAATAAATAGGTAATCTTTACTCAATTGAATGCTCTTTGAATGTTTTCTTATATGAATGTTAGGTTAGGAATTAATGCGGAGTGATTATGAATATATACCACTCCTATCATGAAATATCTCACATTAAATCACTTATGCTAACCATTAGGATACATTTCATTTGAAAATTATATGAGTTTAGGGCATTGGACACCTACATCAAGGCAAGACACTAGCACCAATGCAAAGGTTTAGGACTGATGCTCATATCATGGTAGTTATAAAATAGGTATAAGCTCATAACTTGGAATGGCATAAGATAAGCATATTTTAATCATTATGGAAAAAATATAAGGTCTAGGTCATCGGCATAAGATTGGTCAGAATAAGAGATAGGCCAAAGGGCACAAGATAGAGTAGATGCGATACTTTCAAATGTAGGAAAGGTCTAGAACTAAGAGGAAAAACTAAGGTATGATTTTTCCAAGTGTAAAATATTGAGGTGATATATAATTCATAAATATCATCTACATTTTCTCACCTTTAATCTAACAATGAAATTATTGTTTTAAAGGAGAAAAAATGTGTACCTAGGTGTGTACAACACACCTTACCTTTGCATGAACCCAACTTGAGTGCTTTGTTGGTGACTAACCTACAATCGAGAGCATGTTATATTATATAATTAGTTTATATAATATGAACTTAAAATCATTTAAAATATTTAAATTAAAATAGTAAGGTTTAGGAGTACACCTATGTATTGATTCAATTGCCTTATTGGCAAGTTGATTTAAAAGATGTATCACTATGAATCACTGAAATTGAGATTAAGATAAATATATAAATATGTAAAGTTCATATATCTAAGGATATAGAGAGAGAGATTGGAAAGTAAATACCCTAACCTTGGATAAAAGGTGAGTTGCAACTTGACAATTAGATTAGCTCAATTATGCAACCTAATCATACTTATAATTTAGTAAGCATGAGTGACCAAAGTCAACACATGCTATATATTTAGTGAGACTAGATGATGTAATAAAATCTAACCTATAAAATTGGAAATATTTACTAATTTAATCACCTTAACCATACCTAAAGTAAGCCAACTATTACATTATATTGATTCAATACAGTCTGTAACAGTCCAACCTTGTGGGTGATGATTGTCCATAGAAAAGTTTTGAAATCTAAAACTGATTCAGATTTTGTAATATTAAGTGCACATTGCATAACATATGCTCCTTTGACATGTCTCATATTGAAACTATGTATAAAAATACTAATAATGTATATAATTATACCACAAATGTGTATCTAAATCATATGACTATGTTTAATTACCTAAAAGTGATATTTGGATGCTAAGAGTGTTGTTTGAGTTAGCCTATTCCTAGCTTATCCCTAGACCTATCCTAGAGCCTTTAACATTTTTCAATCATTGTGCCAACCATAAATAGTTATAGTCAACCAAAATATAGTACTAAGATAACTTTCTCATATCCCAACCCAGTTCGCCTAATAGTCTATCAGGTGGACATTAGCACCACATTTAGGACATTACAACCACATGGTGGTAGTGTCCCCAATTAGGCGCTACCGTTCTTAGCCATAAATATCCTAAATGGATAATTTTTCAAACATGTAACCCTCCTAAGGTTAGCTTAAGCACATTTTTTATTCTAATAGGCCACATATCTCTATAAATACAATTTTATTTGACCTTTATTGACTAGATGGAAAATGGAAGAAAAAACTATTCAAACAAAAGACAAGTTGAACAAAATTAAATTATTTGATCCTTATTATGCCCTACTTCTACACACTACCATCTATAGCATCCCTAAACCTAATTTTAAAATATTTTAAATCTCAAGTACATTCAAGGCATCTAAGTCTACTCTCATTCTAGTATTCGTTTGCACTTGTATCAAACACTAGGTTGGAAAACTACATTGGGCTTGATCACTCTTTAAAGTATTGGTATATATGAAAATATCTTCATAGTGAGGTGTTGAGTCAATCCACCCCATCCTAATAATTAACACATAATTATTTATCATGTCATACTTACAAGGAGGATTAGGGTTTGCACACTAAATCTAGTTTTCTAGGCACAACATAGAGCTCTAGATTTTATTCACACAGGAACAAGACCTAAAAACATAGGCATATGTGCCCCCAAAAATAGGAATAGTATTGAAAATAGAACACTAACACCATTTTAAGGAAAATAAAATAATGTGGCACTACTATCTAGGTGGGTCATTATTATCTAGTGAGCAAACAAATCCCAATTACTTGTTGATGACACTCAGAATTGTCCAGAACTTAGATCATCCATGACAGTCACAACCCTTTAATTTAAACATATGATTTACATAGTTAAACCCTAAAAGGTTAAATCATTTGGTGAACCCGAATTACTTTGAATATTGCTTCAAACCCTAATTTACATTAATCCAATTTTTTTTGTAATAAATTAGGGTTGAATACTTCTATTTTTTTATTTTTTAGACAACCTATATTATTAAATTAATTTCATATTAAGGTTTAAATTTATTTGAATATAATTTAAATTTATTGTAAATTCAGAAAACCCTAACCTTAAACACACTTAAGGTTTGTATCCTTTTATATTTATATTCAAATTTTTTTTCCAAAACTCATATTTAAGATTAATATATATTATAATTCATATAATCATGATCATAATGATATAAGAAATCAATCAATTTTTTTTTCAAAGTTTAATACTTTCATTTACATGTTTGTTCCCTTTAATTCAGAATGAACTCAAAAAAAAATAAACACATGTATAGATGATGATTTATATCAATTGAAATATATGTCATATATCATATCATTTTATATTTATCATATATGAAATTTTATTAACAATAAAACCTATATACACATAGATGATTTAGCACATAAGCTAATAACTATGTTTCAAGATTTAATGTCATATCTTATGCATAAGAAAAAATCTCTGTATCTTCCTCATCTCATTATCTTCCTCATCTCCATGAGGGTGATAGATAATTTCCCTCTAATTAGTTCCATATATCATTCCTCCATGAGATTAATCATCCTATAACACTATTGCTAATCCCCCTATTAAGCCTATTATCATCTCTTCCCTATAGGGTGTGTGCTTACATGTTCAAATAAAAACAACTAGGGTTTGCACTTGTGAAACTCTAGTGATCAAATTATCAATATGAGAAAGATAATTATAGGTTTACAAAATAAAAATAAACTACTAAATGAAAATAGTATAACATTATAAAGAAATTACAAGATAAAGGCCTCTAGGGCACAATAATGTAAATCATGTTTATACATCTTCAACTAGTCAATTTACAGTAAACAATGTTACATATTAGAACATGAAATCACAACAAATTACATCTATAAATAGTGATTAAAAAATCATTCAAAGGTCAAATAATATTTTAAGTGAGATATTAAGGGAAATGACTAGAGCTAAGTTGATCAACCTACCTCTTCTACACACAATGAGGAGATCTAGATATTTGTGTGTATATCATAGAATGGATGGGCACCACACTGATTCATGTTTATAATTAAAATGAAAATACAATAAATAATGGATACATATGACTCACATAGTGACACTTCATAAAAACAACATAAATTGGCACATCTACCAATTCACAAAGGGTTAAATTTAGAAATAGTACAAAAATGGTTACCAAAGCACAACTCAGAATAATAAAAGGTTCTAAAAGCACAATCACAGCAAGAAATAGTACAACAAGCATAGATAAATCAAGTAAATATACCTCTTTAAAATGAGTCTAAACTTTTAATATGGTATGGGTTTATTCAAAATTATCTACAATAGTATGGTTATCATGGTCAAGGTTTGGTAAAATAGGCCCAAGGCATCACTTCTCATATTCTAATAGTTGATAATATTAGTCAACAAGGTTTGGGGTTTACTGAACACCCCAAGGCACATTAGTTAAACATATATTTTATGAAGTCAAAACATCTAGATACACAAGTCATGTTGTAGAAAGACTAAGATCTTAAGCTGTAAAATCAAAATCATGCTCAACCAACAAGCATTCTCAAACAAGGATTTCTAGAAAAAGAGCCTCCACAACACCATATGTATACAATAAACATAGTTTCAAAGGGAAAATCACAATCAATCTTCCAAATAACAAATTAAAAAATTTAACTCCATAGTATGAGGTAACTCCCTCTATCATTCTAGGTTATCATGATTCTAATGTTGAACAATATTATTATTTTGATGATGAACAATACTCAGATTCCTACTATAACAACATTAAAATTATAGAATAGCAATCACACTACATGAGAGATTACCATTCCTATTTTCAATGCAAGTCATAATGATAGTGAGCCTCTTATGAGACTCATTGGTTAGTATGGTTCCTAATCTTGTACATACTTCCTTATCTCTCTTGGTCCTTGTACATAGTTTATTTTCATTTAATTATACATATATTATACTTAGAAAACACAAAAATGATATAACATATCAAAATACAAAAACATTCAAATATTTCAAAAACACAAAATTTACAGATTGTATGCATTTTTATGTTTACATTTCTACTACTTGTTAGATATTACATAGTCTTAGTTATCTTAATATAATCATTTTTATCATATAAATATGATTCACTTATTATTTTTGAGTGCTTTTAAATTACATATAGGACCCCAGTACAGTACACTAATCTATACTTACTATCATCTACCCACTGGGGGCATATACATCGATCCATGTTTATACATTTGATACATATGCCCACTCAAGGAGTATCTCATACACAATTTCTACTATCAGGTTCTATCTTTACATATTATACATTCTAGTTTATGCATTAATACATCTTTATATTGACCATTGCTACTCATTTCTTAGATTTTTTATTGACTATCACTAGTTAGACTTGGTATATATGCATCCTAGCATCTACATAGATTTGTACTACATAGTTGTACCTGCTTTCATTTCTAATTTACCTAGATTAGACTTGATTGTGTTTTCTATGATTCTTAAATATTTGAGGGAATTTTAATATGTCATTTCTATTTGGCTCTACACCACTTCTATGTTTTTATGCCTTATACATGTGCCCATGTCCCTTGTATGTGATTTCCTACTTCTATATGTATACATTTGAACATGTACTTATATGTGGCTCTAATCCAAATTTTTGGTTGCTTTCATATGTGGAAATTTGAACATGTCCTTGTATGTCTTCATTCTCAAATTTGGTGACATGTGCCCATGTTTTTTGTATTGAGTCCACTTAGCCTACCTTTATGTGCCTTATGTTCTTATATGTATGATTCTTTGTATGCTTCTTTTATATGACACTTGTATTTATTTATTACACATACACTTGTTTTTATGGCATGTGGGATCTCATGCATCTACCCTTACTACTTGGGAGTCGTGATGGACATCATGCCCCATCCCCTTATGTAGTTACTTAGATTTTATACTATACACATTGATTACATCTATCTTGACACCCTTGTGCAATGATAGATTACAACATACAACTTACATGAATTACATTTAGATTCATTTACATTGTGATGTAATGTTTGTACATTATATTAGAATATCATGCACATGCTCTATCTAACACATTTAGTAAAGTTACTTCTTTTGAGGATAGTTCTTACATAGGTTTCATAACTACCATCAAAATAGGGGGAATTCACAGGGGTTTATCATAGATATTAGGATCTTACTTTTCTATTCACAAATAAATTTTAGCACATGCTCAGTTTAATAAATCAAACATAGGGTAGGCATAGGGAAAAAATAGAGATTCAGAAGTCAGTTCAGATCACCCAAATTTTAGACCTAGTAGACATTAGTGCCTAGATTGGGACATTAGTACCATAGGTAACTAATATCCATTATAGGGTGATATTATCCAGTAGCCCCAACTTCAAGATGGTCCAAATTATTTAGACCAATACACTAGGTACAACACAAATTTGCATAGATATAGTCCCAAGTTTCACAATTATGTTTAGATTTTTTTTAGATACATTCATTATAGCTCATATTCATACCAATTTCTTAAATTTTGGGGAATCATGCACAATATGATCACTCCCACATTCAGTTCAATTACACAAATTTAGTTATTACATACTCAATTTAGAAATAGTATACTCAAATATTAGATTGGGGGCATGTGTGTGACACATAGTTTTAATATGCTCAATTACACATAGGTTGATCAAATGAAATGACAAACTCCATGTCATTCTCTACACTTTATATCACATTTCAGGTTGTCACTATATTCATGCCTCATTCTATCTATAGTGGTTGGCATTTTTAAGTGGCTTAGAGATACCTAATATACCTGAGTGGTCCTATATTTGACATACATAGTTAGATACTTTAGCACCTCACATAGTTAAGTTACAAATGCATCTAATTCACACATGTGGGAAATGATGGATTCATGGTCTACTTGAGTTCTTGATCCACCTGCATGAGAAGGTTAGACACACTTACCGTCATATCCAATTTATTCATAGATTAGGATCCATCGATCAGGGGTGGGCAATGATGGAGTCAAAACTAGATTGAGTTTTTGAGCCACCCATATGAGCATTGATAAAGCTATTATCTTAGTCCAAGCCATTCAATGATATAATCACTATGTACAATCACACACATAGGTTATCACTAAGTCTATGCATTGGTCCACGTACCTAATGAGGTGTATTCATTCATTTCCTCTCTCTTTACTCATATTTACTTATTTAATTTATTTTAGAATAGTCTTTTACTTTTGCTAATCTCTTAAGTAAGGACTAATTTTTGCATGTTTCATTTTAGGAAATTGATTTAGATCATGATTCACCTATACAGACCCAAATTCACATACTTAGACTCAGTTACACAGACTTCACTTCTAAGGTAAGTCTAGGTACAATTATTTTTCCTTTATACTATTCATTTCACTTTGATGGATTTCTAGTATAAAGGGGGAGAAATTTAGTCACCTTAAAGTGGTATTTTGATGCTAAGAGTTTCCCTTGAGTTGTCTTATTCCTAGCTTAGCCCTAGACCTATCCTAGAGCCTTTGCCAAACTTTTTAGTCATGGTACAAACCATAAATAGTTACAATTAGCTAAAACACAATATTACAACAACTTTCTCAGATCCTAGCCTAATTTTCCTAATAATTTTCTAGGTGTACATTAACACCACATTTGGGACACTACATTCACATGGTTTTAGTGTCCCTAACTAGGCGCTATTGTCTTTAGCCCTAAATCTCCCAAAAAAATACTTTTTCAAATGTGTGCCTCTCTTAAGGTTGGCCTAAGCACATTTTATTTATCCACACAAGCTAAAAATCTCTATAAATACAAGTTTATTTGACCCTTATTGACTAGATGTAAAATAGATGCAAAAAGCCTATTCAAACAAAAGACAAGTTGAGCAAAATTAAGGGAATTTTTCCCTATTATTCCCTACTTTTTCATACAACCATCCATATTAGCCCTAAAACTATTTTTAAAATATCTTAGATTTCAAGCACATTCAAGGCATCCAAGTCCACTCTCATTCTACCATTCACTTGTACTTGCATCAAACACTAGGTAAAATAACTACATCAAGTTTGATCCCTCTTCAGAGTATTGGTATGTAAGAAACTCTCTTCATAGTGGGGTGTTGAGGATTTCCATCTTATCTTAATAATGAACACATAATTATTTATCATTCCATACTTGTAAGGATGATTAGGGTTTGAACACTAAATCAGGTTTTCCAAGCACAACACAAAGCTCTAAATTTCATGCATGTAGGAATAGGACCTAAAAATAGCACAGATGCTCCCAAAAAATAATAATAGTCTTGTAAGTAAAAAACTAGCACCACTTTGAGGACACTACAACAACATGGTGATATTATCTAAGTGGAGTGATACTATCTAATGAGAAAATAGATCCTAGAATCCTATTGATGACACTCAAAACCACCTAAAACTTATTTCTTAGAACCCATATCATCTGCAATAGTCACGTTCAAGATAAGTCTATGTTTATGCCTATTTATTAATATTTTTAGAAATTAAAATAAGGTCAAAATATATATCAAATCAATACTTAATTATTGCATATTATTTAATTGATTTAGATATTTCATCCATTTAATCTAAACATAGGATTTACATAGTTAAACCCTAAAAGGATAAATCACTATGTGCTTTGGCCAGTTTGGAATTTTGTAAAAGTGTGGGTATCTTTTCATCATAACATTCCCCCACTATATATGGATAAATATGAAAAATGATATAAGTGACAATGTGGACATTTTTACAAAACATGCCCCCACTAAATCTGGGTGTGTTGAATACTAAATAAATGTGTAGGATATTTTTCTAAATCATTCCCCCACTGAATCTAAAAACTATACCAAATTTTGAAAACATGTATCTATAACATGGACCCACTAATATGTTCCTCATTGAAGTGATGGAAGAATATAAAATAGTAGTTTCCTCACCTCAAAAGGATAAGACAATTGTATAATCTATGAATGAAACCATGTAGTATATATAAGAACATATCTAGGTAAATGTATCATTGAAGTCCATAAAATAATTGTATCACATGAAGGATTAAAATGCATAATAAATATCATGGAAACATTTATATTGTAACATGAAAATTTCAAAAATCAAACAAGCACACACAAAAGATCAATCAAAATCAAGTCAACATACAATGGTCCTAGAAGACCATAAACAAGGGGCATATTCAAATGCCGCATAATTGAAGGGACATGTCTTAGTCAAATATATGAAAAATTAAAAATGAAATATTAAAATATCCATATAATACAAAATGGAATATGCTAATGTCAAAGAAATCAAGAAAAGGCATGGGGGTCTCAAACAAAAGAACATATTCAAATACTCAAACAAGTAAGACAATATCAAGGCAAGACACTCAAGGAAATGCATATAATAGATAATAATAAACCAACATAAGCACATCATTGTATGCCATGGATCAAATGTGTTAGCAAAAATCATTAAGTGCATAACATATCAAGTACCTTGTATAAGACATAATCATGTATAAAGGCATGTATAAGTACATAAGAGCTCAAACATAATAACGAAGAGACCATATAATGGTAAAACGTATGTGTATCAAAATCAAAGAAGTAAATTCCCCCAATATCCACATGACATTAGTGTAGGGAAGGCCTAACATCCAAAATAGGAATAGCTCATGTATTTGTGTATGCCTGTATCACACTCACATATAAACATGAAGCAGGTGTATGTAAAAGTAACTGATGTGGCATCCATCAACATGGAACTAACACATAGATGCCAAGGAGAAAAATAGAACATGTTTATGCTGAAACTATGTTTAGAGTTTTGATTTTTTTTTTTTTTTGTATTTTCTAATATATGAAGAGGAAAGATTGTCCTATGATCTCATCTAAAGGATGGTCATAGGTATATCTCCACTTGTAATCTAGTGTAAGTAATTGGTGGTACTAACAAGGAGCATGTATAGATGAAATATTTGTCATTGTAGTATCTATGATGCTTTTTGTATGTATAATATGAAAATGAGGTTGTGAATTATTAGTAAAAGTAATAGGGGTCCATGGAACCTATCTCTGTGTGCTTTGTGGTTTCTTTAGAATAACAATAGTAGAAACATGTTTAGGTTTTATGAATTTTTGAATATGGTGCATAATAGAAGATGAGGATTTTGTGGAATCCATTATATATTTATGATGTAATAGTCTCTCAAGTATTAGCCACCTAGCAGAGGGGATTACCTATTGCTTACCCTTTTTCAGTTGATTAGCCTTAGTAGGCTGAATAATTAGTTGCCTAGGTATAAATTTTTATTATTCAAGAAGATGTTCATATGTAATTTTGTAAACTATAATTAATTGACTGGCATGAATTTTGTCAACACACCCATGCATTATAGAAGGTACTAATCGAAGTGTATTGATCCAAGGTCTTCCCCATAACATATCAAATATTATTGTGGAAGGTGTAACTAAAAATGTAGTACCCACATGTGTGGAACTGACCTATAAAGGTAGGTCAATCTCACCAAGAATCTTCTAGGATATCCCATTAAATGCTCTAACTAATCTAGTAGAAGGATGTAAATCATGATGAGCGTAACTTAGATTCATAATTAATGTCATGGTAAAACCATTTTTTATTTCACCATTATCAATCATAACACTATGTATAGGTTGGAAATCAAGGAATGATCGAATGAATAAATCATGAAAATTAGAGTCATCATCCTTCACCTTATTGGAATTGAAAGTAATAGAAGGTTTATGAACCATAGGATGTGTATATTGCATCTAAATACCAATAATCACATCCATTAGTTGATCATAATGTGATGGATGAGGATGTGTGTTATATGCCATTTACACTTTTGGTTCTTTCTTATAATGAACTTACAACTAATTATTAAATATTTTCTATTTCTAGTGATCACTAGCTTGTGAACCTGATTCTTTTAGAGGATAATCATTAATGAGGTGTTGGATCTTATTTTCCAAGATAAATAATCTATTTATATAATTCCCTAGTCCTTGATGATAATCACAATAAACATTTTCATCGCACCCTTTGGGTAGAGGTATACTTATATCAACTTATATAATATAAGGGAGAGATATAAGATGACACTTTACTAACCATGGGGAAAATGA
This sequence comes from Torreya grandis, assembly GCA_037957365.1. Lineage (NCBI taxonomy): Eukaryota > Viridiplantae > Streptophyta > Pinopsida > Cupressales > Taxaceae > Torreya > Torreya grandis. The sequence goes on from JARHVA010001020.1 coordinate 3,885,905, forward strand.
AGCAGTAGACTCAAGTAAGCATTTAAATTGTCTGCTTGGTGCATTAGATAAGACAAGTTGATTAGGATGCTATGAAACTGCATTAACCATGGTGATTGTTTCCTTTTTAGGATCAAGAGGTTTTACCTTATAACTTGGTTTGATTGTAAACTTGATACTGGATGTAGATGCAGCTAGTGTGTTTACTACATAATTGAGCTTATTTAATGAAATAAGCTTCATTTCATGGTCTCATAAAACATGACATAAGTCATCAAAATATTTTAACTTCTTGAAATAATTGACTTATGTAAAAGAGAAACCAAACTTTGTTTGAATGTCTTACAACTCTTTATCTGCCATAGGATTAGTCATTTTATCCAACATTTTCTTGTACCTCAAGAAATATTCATTGATAGTTTCCTTTATTCCTTGTTTTATTTTGACAATTTGAGCATAAGAAACCTTTTTTTAAATATTAATGGAAAACTGCAGCAAAAAAAATTATGGACGAGGTTTGAATGCTTTCATGGATTGAAGAGGCAATTCATAGAACCACATCAAATAATAGTCCTTAAAGCTTCTTGGAAATAATTTGGTCAAAATATTATCATTGGAGCCATATTTAAGGCATGTCATATATAAATATCAAAGATATTTATTTGGATCACCCTTGTCATCATAAAATGTGAACTTAGGTGCAAAAAAACTAGTAGGAAAAATATATAAATATATCTCAAGTAGAAGAAGGTTATGCAACACATATTGGGAATCAATAGCATGATAAGACTTTAAAGAATTTTGTTTAATGTTTGTAACCTTGTCCTCTAATGTATTTATAAATTGAAAAAGTATTTGGATTTTAGATCCATTGGGGTTTAAATTAGCAAGTGGAGTAGTCACCAATGGAAAAGTGAACATGGTTTGAGTAGTAATAGGAATTAAGACTAGTATTTGAATTGAAATATTTGTTAGCCCCATGGTAGATGTAGTAATAGTGTTTTTAGGAAACAAATGTTGAAATACATATCATGTGCCCCCATTATAAGTATTATTTTGTAATGTGTTCAGGGGGAGGTTTATTGGTATATGAGGATGACCCATGGTTCTAATAGCATGATCAATAGACAAACTTGCTTGGTCATCTATTATTTTTTAGATTTTAGTTTAGAATATGGTTTTTAAGATTTCATCAATATCTTTATGGTTTTAATGAATACACTCATGAAATAATGAAATTACTTTCACTTGCTCATCATATCATCTATTTACTCATGTTCATTAGTTTCATTGTACTCATAGTTTTCATTATCATAATCTTCTTCTATGATAAACTCATCAGTATGATTTTCATTCTCAACATTGGTATCATCATGATCCATAGGATTAGATCCCTCATTGGTTTGAGACATATTAGGTGGTGGGATGGTAAGCTCAATCTATTCAATAGGCATACCTCCTAATTTAGGGATATGCCTAGGTTTCATGAAAAATAATATAAGTAATAAATGAAAATGTACAATAATATGAAACCCTATATGATTGAAAACCCTATGAATTAGAAATGTTTGCATTCATATGAAACAGGTTCACCAAATGTTTAACCCTAAATTAGATGTGGATACTACCTAGGTAGATATGGTTAATAATATGTAAATGACAATACACAAAGGTGATAATCAGATCTAAAATAGGCTAATTAAATGTTAAACTCAAATGCAACATATGCTTAATTTATTAAACTAAGATAGGCTAAAAATAAAAAGTATAATTATGCTAGATATGGAAATGACAAAGAAACAATATACTTAGGTGGTTATAATGATAACATAATTCTATATCTAGAATAAGTAGGAAGTAGAATAGAATTAGATTTTGGAATAGTTACCAAATTCTAGATTGAGTGCCTCTAGAACTATGGCATTAGTGTCAGCCTTAGACATTAGTATCGACACTACATTATGAACCAAATGTAGGTATCCTATAAAAAATACCTACTAGAAAATTATACAACCACTTGGATGCTTCTAGATTTATATTTTCCTTCACTCTAGTGCATTCAAATCTAGGTCATAGACTATTACTCTTATGAAATTATAAAACCCTAATTATTCATCTTCATAGTGACCTTGGTAAAATGGGTTAGTGGGATCATAGTGTCGATCTAACCCTAAAGACTCCTCTATAAATGGGTGATATCTAATTAACCACTTCTATGAAGAGGGCCTTAAACTTATTTAGTTATCCTCTAATGTTTTGTCTTGTGTGTGCATAATTTATGCAGAGGTTATGCCCTTTCTCACTCAATGTACATTGTTTTAAGAATCACCTCTTTACAATAGTCCACCAATTCTTAAAGTTGTTCAATGGTTTATCCATTGCTTTTATTTTACTTCATATATTTTTAACTTAATCCTACTCTGTATGGTCTCTTTAGATGCCTCAAGTCACTTATAAACTCCTTTTAATCTTTAATTCTCTTCATTCACCACTCTGCTTTCACTTTTCATAGTCCTAGTAGCCTTTTTCTTTGTTATTTCTCCATGTATGGATATGTACAGATGATTCTCATCAAAATAATAACCATTTGAGATACCCTCTATCTTAATTCATTCCTCTATAAATTTTTACATATCAAATCTATCTTTGTATCACCTTTCCACCTCTTTTTTAGTCTCTATTAAACCTAATTAGGCCTTGTCAAACCCAATTTCCTCTCTTTCCTTTATAACAGTACCTTACTATATAGATTTAAAATGAAACCTCTAAAATGTTTTATATTGTATTAAAAACTACCAAATTAAAAAAATTTAGGAATTTTCAAGGGTTGGAATGTTCTAGAAATGCATTTTGGTATACAAACCCTAGTTTAGGGTTAGTAGTCTCAAGACACACCTAAGAGCAAACAAATTGCTCATATAGACATAATATAGGGTTTAAAAACACATTAAAAGGTTATATAGGTCTATATCACTTGGGATCATCCCATCCAAACATTGGTTTCTCCATTACACCTCTTTTTTCAACCCTTTGAGTAAGATTTTGGTCTCTTTTCACATGCAAACATAGTCTATAGGATTTTCTAGGTTATTTCTTCAAACTTTGACCTTTCAAAAATGTTTAAAAACTCTAAAAAACATCATAAAACCTTAAATTAAACTCCTCACATATATCTAATTATGTAAATCCATTCTTAAGTTTCAAGTTCCACTATATCATCCATGTTGTTGCTTCTTCTATGCACATAATCACCATTTACTACATCTGTAAGTGGTTTATTAAGAGTTTTAGACCTTCAAAGGGGTTTGCAATATTTATTTGAAAATTATAAGTACTAATAAACTTTATGACACCCTTTCAAATCATTCCCAAGTTATTTGATGTCTTAGTTAACCTATTTCATTCCACTCTATCTACTCACGGCCTATGTGTACACTACCCTATAGTTCAATATGATGCTCAAAGCAAAATTTATAAGAATACAATTGGTATAACTAATAAAACTAATTAAATAAATGTATAACAAACTCACTAATTTATTTTAAGCATTATAAATTGTTAGTTCCCAGTTGTATACCATGTACACTCAGCCTTACACACTTGAATAAAATGGTAAACTAAGATGAAAACCCTACTAGTATGTTGTATTTGGGGAAGGGTTTGGCATCAAGACTAGAATAAACATAGAAAATGACTAATAGGAACCTATATAGGGTATGGTCAGCTCCTCACTACTTTGGTTGTACTTGAACCAAGGTGAGAGGACCTAAGGGGTAGCTTTCTCACATGGATAGATTTTGCAATTCAACCTCCATGGGGATTTTTAGCACAAAGAAGGCACAGTTGACCAAGGCACAACCAAACTTGTTCACTCCACATGAGAAGGGTTTTCACACATAATTAACAAATGCACTATGTCATATATAAGCTACTAAAGATAGATTTAAAAGTGATTACAACATTCATTCTAAAGAATTTTCAACAACAAGGGGTTGAAAGGAAGACTGCAGTGTTATAATTTAAAAAACAAACTGAAAACATATTTCAAATATGTAAGATCTTATGTATTTTCAAGGAAAATAACACTTATAGTATGAAAAGGGTGTATTATTTGTAGGGGAGGGTAAGGTAAGACAAGTTGGATAATTATAAAAAAGGGGAGGGCCATGTGCTAGTGGCTTTCAATTAGCAAGGATTATTTTTACATTCATGACATCACTTATTACAAATATGTAGAAAAATTAAATGCAAGCTAATTGAACTAATAAGAGTCATTTTCACTTATTGGTGCTAATGAAATTCAAATACCCAAACAATCCTTGAAATCCTAGAACATACACTGAAACTATAATCTCACATGCTTTTTCCTATCAAATCCATAAACCTAGGGTGCCCTAACAAGTTATTTAATAACATATCTTGAGATAATGCAGAGAGGGTTTATAATCTAAATCTATGCTCAAAATGACAAGTAATGAGCATAAACCTAAATGTCTAGTCAATAGCATTTGCAAAACATATTACTGCACTTCATCAATAGAAATTAGTAGAGAACCATAAGCATTTTCATTAACTTTTTAAATAAATATTATACACATTAGTATTTAAAAATCTTTCCATGAGGACAAGCACGGTGGATTTGCTCCATGTTGGGTAGGGGAGACATATAAACATGCTCTCAGAGATTGTTAATGGCTACAGAATTAAATCCACCTTAGCAAGAGAGATAAAATGCACATAGAAGTGATCCTAAAATGTGGAAGAGCCTATAATAAGGAAGAACAATAACCAAAAACAATCACCAAGCCTGAATAGAATGTAAGCCTTATATTTATACATTTTCAAATCTAGAACTATGGGTCATAACTTTCAACATTATAAAACAAACCTTCAGGTCCTACCAAGATGCTTCCAGCTAGAATATGCCCTTTTACCATGCCTAATATCCTCCTCCATTTGAAATAAAATAATCATTAATCTAACTACCTTTTCAAATAATGATGAAGATATACAAAAAACTCTTTGATCTCTTAACTAGAAATGCTTTCATACGAGCTAAAAAGAGGATATTTGTTTGAGGAGCCAAACAGACTTTATCATCATGTGTAACCATCTAGAGAATCTTTTAACCACTTGTCAATATAGTTGAAACCTCTTAAATAGCTTCCATTCGTTTTATGCACACCATGTAACAACTTACTCTAGAAATGATGACATTAGAATGTTCCAGATATGATATAGATAGAAAATGATCCATGGCCATTATTTGAAAAATATTCTTTGGAATGGCCTACAGATCTTCCTCTATGATTTGAGTCCTTATTGGATCCAATATGGATATGTGTCACTATCTCATGTAATCTGAGCCCTTTGAAATGTCCATCTTGGCTCACATCATTAGATCATCTCTATTTGAGTAAGCATGAGTCATTGATCTTGCATGAGATGTTTGAGCTCTAATTCATGGCATGTAGTTATGCCACTTGTCATCTTTGTATTTATCCATAGGATCCTTCTATTTTCAACCTTGGATATGTACCATTAGATCTAGTTAGGGTGATCAAATTCACTCTATTGGATCATGATCTGAGGGGTGGAGTATTGTTGGACACTTCTTATACTTGGCCCCTAGGATGTGCCACTTGGTAGCTACATGGGCTTCCTGTGTACCTTGAAAATAGTCTCTATTACTTTTAGTTCCATCATTTTGCATGGTGGCACCTTATGCTTCTTGACATTTTGACCTATTTCACTCACCATCAGATCCATTTCTACTTTCTTGAGATCTTTACACTTTTCGATCTCACATTCTCTCATAGGTTCTTTCACTTTTTTAATGCTTGCTTGAGAAAGCATGAGCCATAGATCTATATCCATTTAAAATCAAATAGATACTTCATGGGGCATAAATTTGATGCTCACATGATTATCTTAGAATATTTGAACCCCAACAGCTACTTGTCATGGCCTAAAATTAACATCCACACAACTGTCAATGACATCTGTGAGATTGTCACACATGCAATTCAAGAAAAATTATTTAAGACTTTACTTATTAGGCCTTTTGGTCTATGGGTCCTTTATTTGTGGAATTTTTGTCTTGTTATAAATTTCAATGGGGTAATTATTCTACAAGAATTCCTTGTTATCCTTTGGGACTTTTGTTCTGGGTCTTTCTTTATCGAGATAATTATTTTGGATATTTTGTCTAGGACAATTTTCCCAAAGTATTGAACTCTCTTGGATACTTTTCACATATTAATTTGGTCTTTAGAAATTTTATCTTCATTAGGATAATTGTTTCAGACTTTTTTTATGATTTTTCCCAAAGAATTGATCTTTGTCGGGCCTTTTTGTCATGGACCTTTTATTAAGACAATTGTTTTAGATATTTTATCTACAACAATTTCCTCTTTGCATATATGGACTTTACATTTATCCTAAAAGATTTAAATTTTGTCAAGCCTTTTACATGGTCAAAATGCTTGAGGGATAAGTACCTTTCAAACTTTTTGCATGGGCAAAATACCTGAAGGAAATGGATCGACAAACTTTTTACCTTAGACAAAAAATCCAAAATAAATAATTCTTTGGCCTTTTTGTGGAATACTTTCGCTAATAGACTCTAAACACTTTTGCCTAAAATACATGAAGGCTTATACAATTTAAGTAAATATTGAATTAGAACTTAGGTGATTCAACATAAAACTTGACCTTTGACATGAAAAGTTGAAAGAAAGAATTTGGTTAAGGATTTAGGAATTTCAACTTAACAAGGGCTCAATTGCTTCAGTAAAATTTTGGGAACTAACACTGGCTCTCACCCAAGGATGCACACCCCCTACAAATGTGTAAAGAACCCTAAAATGTAAGACTAGGTGCCAATCCATTGGGCCACAGAGTGAAGACTTAGTAATTTATCAATAGAGACCCATGAAAGCTCAACAAAATAATGGTAGACTAATAAAAAATAATTAGGAGGATTAGAAAATGAACACATGACAAAAAATAATGGAAATGAACTATATAAACAAGGCCCAAAGCAGAGGGGTAACCAAGCAATAGAAGGAAAAAGCAATAAAACACTACATAATACATACACAGTTGCAGGCTCAGTTGATGAAATGTTTTAGATGCTTGAAATTATTTGGTAGCTTTAGAATTCTACCATGCCTTATTCTCTTTAACTTTTCCAATAGCTTGCTGGCCAAGATGAATTAAACCAATCTTTGCACTTGCCTAAAGGTATGGCTACTAAGATGTAATGAGATGACATTCTGAAATAAATCCTCTTGACATGATCTCAAAACTAGATAATACCATGCTAAAATATCTTGGTACCTTTTTAGTAGCTATAAATAAGCCTATTTCTTGACTGTAATCAAATGAGTACCAAATAAGAGTGCATCAAGATTAACAATGTCATTCATGCACATGAAGTACTACTTGAAAAAAATTTAAAATTTTTCATCTTCAAGGGTATAAAAGATAACCCCAACTTCATTAATTTTCATTCTCTAAATAGTACCTTTGTTGTCAAACCTAGCATCAAGAATAGTTAGTTACTCAACAATATCCATATTCCCAATAAGGTTACCCAATTCCACATTCATGTGCAACATTTCAATTATAGCACACTTTGGATCTTTAATTGCATCATGATTGGGTAACTCATATGCTTGTGTCATACTATCATCACAAGTAAATTAATATGTTGAGACCTTCTTGATCACACACCAAAATTGATCAGTATTAGTAGCATTCATTATTTCCATGGAGGTAGAAAAATTACATGGGAAGTCTTGATAATTGAACATCAAAATATCATCATCATCATCTAACATAGACTCAAGATCATCCACATCTTCATCACTTGGTTCATAAGTATCACATGGGGGATGTGGAAGGAAACACTTGTCACACAAATCAATTCCAAAATCACAATTCACAATATTTACCTTAGCATGTAATGGATCAAGTAAGTGTGAGGCATAAATCTACCTCCATTTGAAATCAAATAGATACTTCATGGGGCCTAAATTTGATGCTCATGTGGCTATCTTAGAATATTTAAACCCTAATAGCTACTTGTCATGGCCTAAAATTAACATCCATGTACCTATCAATGATGTGTATAAGACTATCACACTAATGCAATTCAGACAAATTTCTTCAGGACTTTACTTATCAAGCCTTTTGGTCTAAGGGCCCTTTGTTTATGGCATTTTTGTCTTTCTAGAAATTTCACTAGGACAATTATTCAGCCAAAATTCCTTATTTGCCTTCGATATTTTTATTTCAAGGCATTTGTTTCAGGTCTTTATTTATTGAGATAATTGTTTTGGAAATTTTATCTGGGATAATTTTTCCAAAGTATTAAACTCTCTTAGACACTTCTCCCATAGCAATTCATTCTTTAGCATTTTTGTTTTTATCAAGATAATTGTTTCATACATTTTGTCTAATACAATTTCCTCAAAGAATTGATAGTTTTTTAGCCTTTTTACCATGGACTTTAAATTAAAAAAATTATTTCAAACATTTTATCCATAAGAATTTCCTTGAAGAATAAATGGGCTTTACATTTATCCCAAAAGATCTAAATTTTATGAGGCCTTTTGCATGGGCAAAATGCCCAAAGGATAAGTACCCTTTGGAATTTTGCACATGTAAAATGCCTAAAAGAAATGGACCTACAAAAATTTTGCCTCAGATAAAAGTCCAAAACAAATAAGTCTTTAGACTTTCTACAAAACACTTTCCCTGATAGACTCTAAACACTTTTTCTTGAAATAAATGAAGGCTTACACACACTAAGCAAAGACCGAATTAGCACTTAGCCAATTCAACATAAAACTTGACCTTTGACATGAATAGTTGAAAGCAAAAATTTAGCTAAGGATTTAGGCATTTCAACTTAACAAGGGTTCAATTGCTTTAGTGCAATTTTGGGAACTAAAAAAAAACATGTTATTGAATCTCTTTGCCATGAACATTCTAATCACAGTCATCATATATGGGAATTATGCAATAAAAGATAGGGTTACAAACTTTCTCATAAAAATTTGGGTATTTTCATTCATTTTCCTCTTCAAACTAGAGCCCTTCCCTTAGAATACAATAAACAACTAAATTGGAAACAAAAATTGATATGTTTTATATCAAATGTAACTACCTAAACTACTTCTAATGGTCACTTGCAAGTGAGTTTGTAACTTGACACAATCATCAAGGTTGTTTATCCATACAAGGTGACATTTTGGCCCATGCTAAGATAAATGGAGTATTTATTATTGTTTAATAACTAGTGACACCTTCATGATCTTTGAAATTTTTACAAAACTCCCTAAACATGCTTAGCAAATTCAAATTTTTGAATTGTGAAAATTGGGGGGGAAACCTAAATTTGAATTTCTAGCCTACTCCAACACTTCTAAACCATTTAGAAAGTATTTCAAAATGCTTGATATGAATCCTAATAATTTTTTAACATCCTAAACATGTTATTTGACTATAAAAGACTAAAAAAACCAAAATTTATTGAGCAAACATCAATTTGAGTCATCCAAGAAGGATGCTCTTGCATCATATTCCTGGGGTGTGAAAGAAACTTTCCATGAAAGTTTGGAAACTTGTCTTGATATCCCTAGCATTTCTCTTCTAGTTCTCTCCTTCTATTCCATGGTACACCTCCTAGATCCTAAGGTCTATGAGTAGCACATAAACCTCTTTGTTCTTTGACCAGGTCCACCTTACTTACTCCTTTTAGTTTGATGTCTTACATAGTGATCTTTCACCAAACCATATCCAACACCTGGTGATTTTCCTAAAACCATCCTGCACATGTAACACACACATCAAAAAAAAACTCTTGGTTATCTTCTTGGAAACCACTCTCTTGCTTTGGCATGTTTCTCTTATCCTTTCTTGAGTTTATTGTCTTTGAAATGGATGTTGATGGTTCTTTCTTTTCTTCCACAAGATCCTCAACTATTATAACCTATTTATCCACTTCTATCTATTGTCCACTCTCCTCTTGACCATTGTCTTCTCTCTCTATCACCAACTCCCTTAACATGGAAACTTTCTCAACAAATCCTTATAGATATCATTCTTGTGTATGAGGGTCAAATGATAGGACAAGTTTGTAAGCAAATCCTTCAAATGTGCATATAAAATTAACTTACCTTGCTGGTTCAAGTGTAACAACTCCTTATTGTTTATTTTTAACTCCTCAAAATGCCCTTCAACTATTTCATTCTCTTCTTCCAATGGATTTCTAACTTGTACTAGCTTGTCTCCTTGGCACTTGTTTGAAATTGGTATGCTCTTATACTCCTTACTGATGCAACTAATTTCCTTGGGAAATTAATCCTCTCTAAACAACATGAAACTACCTAGTGTCTCTCTTCATGCATTTTCTTTCAATGGTTTCAATGTATGCCTACAGCCATTATTTGCTATGGTATAGGTGTTGTCTCTCCCATCATGCAATGTTCTCCTATCATACTTCCATGGTCTCCCAATAATTATGTGGAAAACATCAATGGGAATGGCATCACATAGTATTTTATCCTTGTATCCACCTATCTACAAGTCTACATAACATTGTTTACTCACTAGGACTTGGTGACTGATTTGGATCCAAGAAACCTTATATGGGCTTGGATGTTTGCTTCTTTCTAAGACTAGTTTAGTTAACATTAATGAATATACTAATTTATCTATACTAACATTGTCTAAAATAACTTTGTAGCACTTACCTTTACTCTTACACATGGTTCAAAACAATATTTTTCTTTATGGTGGTTCTCTCTCTTCTTGGTTGGTCTTCAAGAGATCTCTCTTCATTAGCAATCTTTCACCTATTTTAGGATCCTCTACATATTAAGGAAATTCATCTACATTATCCTCTTCTTGTTTCACCACTTGATTTTTAGTCTCACTCCAAGAGCTTCCACTTTGCACATCTTTAGGATAGTCATAAGATATATGCCCTATAAACTTGTTGCACTTAAAGCACTAGCCTTTAAACTAATCATTGCCTCTTCCTCTACTATATGATCTACCACCTATATTTATATAACCACCTCTATTTTATTAACATGAATCATTTGAACTATTTCCTACTTCTTTGCTTTATCCTTTCCATTGTCTTATACTACTTGGTTGTCCTTTTCCTTCTCGTTAATCTCTTCCTCTATAGCTTCTTCCACCTCCACCTCTATTCAATTGAATTTTCCTTCTTGAAAACTTATCTTCTGCCCTTAAGGTATATTTATAATCCTCCTCAATAGTCATAGGTTGAAAAATAATCAACTCATCTTAAATGGAAAACTTTAAGCCATTCATGTATCTAGCAACCTTCTTAGCATCATCTTCTATGTGACCTACTCAAATGGTCAACTTGTAGAAATCCTCCATGTATTCCTTCACTATCATATATGTTTTCCTCAATTTTCTTAGCCTCCTAAATAGTTGGGTCTGATTATCCTTAGTCATAAACTTTCTTTTCATCATGGCCACCATCTTATCCCATGACTGTATCTTATCTTTGCCTCTTCTTCTTATCTCTTTCTGGATGTCATCTCACTATAAAGATGCATGACCCTTCAGCCTTATTACTAAAAAATTTACCTTATTTTTCTCTTTCACCTCTTCATAATCAAAATATTTGTCCATGTATGTGATCCAGTCAACCAATTCCTCCATACTAAGGCTGCCCTCATCCATGGTCACCTCCATCTTAGAATTTGAAGTCACCCCAAACACTACTCTAGTGAGTCTCTCTTTAACTCTTCCTTCATCACCTTTCTCTATTTCTTTTTCATGAGTAATATCATCCTCACCATTAAATACATCACCCCTATTTTTCTCTCTTCATTATGCCAAATCCATGGCATGTAATATTGTCTGCAAGTTCCTCATCTCAACCACCATAACGTCCACTACTTGCAATCTCCTTTGGATTGCTAATATTGTTCCTCATCCTCTACTTTTCATTATTATTTTCTATATTCCCTAGATATTCTAAGGTTTTATACAAAATGATGCATATGTTATGCCCTTTGTTACTTAATGTACCTTATTTTAAGAATCACCTCTTTACAACAGTCCACCAATTCTTAAGGTTGTTTAATGGTTCACTGATTGCTTTGATTGTAATTTGGATATTTTTATCTTACTCATATTATTTATGGTCTCTTTATACCCCTAAATTATCTTAGAAACTCCTTCAATCTTTAATTATCTGCATTCACCACTCTACCTACACTTTCAATAGTCTTAGTGGCCTTTTTCTTGGCTATTTCTCCATGTACATATCTATACAGATGATTCTCATTAAACTAATGACTGTTTGAGATACCCTCTATCCTAATTCATTTCTCTATGAATTTTCAAGTAGAAATTCTATATTTAGATCACCTTTTCACCTCTTTCTTGGTCCCTATTAGGCCTAATTAGGCCTTGTCAAACCCTATTTCCTCTCTCTCCTTTGTAACAATACCTTCCTATATGAATTCAAAATTAAACCTCAAAAATGTGTTATCTTGTATTTAAAACTTCCAAATTACAAATTTTAAAACATTTTCAAGGGTTGGAACATTCTATAAATGCATTTTGGTATACAAACCCTAGTTCAAGGTTAGCAGTCTCAGGGCATACCTGAGAGCAAACAAATTACTCCTACAGACTTAATACAGGGTTTAAAAATGATTTAAAAGGTTTTAAAAGTCTGTATCACTTAGGATCATCTCATACAAATGTTTTTTTCTCCGTTACACCTCTCTTATCAACCCTTTGAGCAAGATTTTGGTCTCCTTTCACACATAAACACAGTCTGTAGGCTTTTCTAGGCTCTATCTTGTAACTTTGACCTTCCAAAAACATTTACAAACTCTAAAAAACATTGAAAAAGTTTGAATGAAACTCCTCACATCTATCTAATTTTGTAACTCCATTCCTAAGTCTCATTTTCCACTACATCATTCATGTTGTTTCTTCTTTTGTACACATAATCACCATTTACTATGTTTGCAAAAGGTTTATTGAGAGTTTTGGACCTTAAAATGGGTTTACAATTTTTATTTGTAGATGATAAGTTCTAAGAAACTTTATGAAACCCTTTTAAATTGTTCCCAAGTTATTTGATGCCTTAATTAACATGTTTCATTCCACTATGTCTACTCACATCCTATGTGTACACTACCCTATAGGTCTATATGATGCTCAAATAAAAATTTATTGAATCTTATCAATTAATTTTAAGCATTATAAACAAAATTTTATTGAATCTCTTTTATATGATCATTCTGATCACAGTCATCATATATGGGAATTATGAAAAAAAAGATAAGGTTGCATATATCCTCATCAAAATTTGGGCATTTTCATTCATTTTCCTCTTGGGACTAGAGATCTTCCCTTATAATATAATTAAAAACTAAATTGGAAACCAAAATTTATATTTTTTATATCAAATTTAACTACCTAAACTACTTTCAATGGTCACTTGCAAGTGAGTTTGCAACTTGACACAAGCATCAAGGTTGCTTATTTGTACAAGGTAACCTTTTATCCCATGGTAAGATACATGGGGTATTTATTATTGTTTCCTAAATAATGAAAATTTAATTATCCTTAAAATGTTTACAAAAATCCCTAAACATGCTTATGAAATTCAAATTTTTGAATTGTGAAAATTGGTGAGAAAACCTAAATTTGAATTTCTAGCCTACTCAAACACTTATAAACCCATTGGAAAACATTCAAAGGTGCCTGAGATGGCTCATAAAAAATTTTCAACATACTAAACATGATTTTTGATTAAAAAATAATAAACAAACCAAAATTTCTTGAGAAAACATCAATTTAATTCATCCAAGAAGGATGACCCTGCATCAACAAGGGTGCAATTTATGGAAAATAAATACAACAGTGACCTATATTGTAACTTAGAAAATTAGGATGTTAGGTTTCTCCTTAATTAATTAATACTTTTATATGTGAAATCCCTATGATTGACATGAAAATAGGAATAAGTAAGGAATATTTTCTCAATCAAATGCTCTTTGGTATGAATACTAGTCTAAAAATGGATGAGGAGTGATTGTGAATATATACCACTCCTATTAGGAAATATATTAAATTAAATCACTTAGGCCAACCATTAATATACATTTCATTTGAAAATTAGATGACTTCAGGGCACTAGACACCTATTTCAGGGTAGGACAGTATTGTCAATGCATAGATTTAGGACTGACACTTGTGTTTTGGTAGTTATGTTCAGAACTTGTAGGGGCATAATATAAGCATATTTTAAGAATTTTGGGAAAGATATAAGGTTTGGGTTATCAAAATAAGACTATATATACCAATATATAAGTTAAGGGACACAAAATAGAGTATATTCAAGACTTATAAAAGTAGGAAAGATCTAGAACTAAGAGAAATAGCCAAGTTCTGAATTTACTAAATATACAAGACTTGAGGTGATATATAATTCATAAATATCATATATAGTAATAGGTTATATTTCTCTTTAATATCCTATTCCTATAAAACCCTTTATCCAAAAAAGGTTTAAATAACACCTTCGCTCAAGCATGAGAGTCCTAAGATTTATTCATTCAGGGATGATCAACCAACCATAGTTTTCTATTTTTTATTACATACACATTTTATGAATTTTGAACCTAATCATGTGCAAGGATCATCATCCATAATTTGTATTCATATAAAATGAATTTCAAATTAGTTGTGTCAATGTTATCATCATCCTTTACAAGGGTTTTACTAGTGTGGTTCCTCTAATTTTTAACTTCTTTATCCACACATTACTTCTTTATATTAGGAGTGACTATCTTGTTTTTTATGGCATCTTCTATAAAATGATAATGTTTTGGAATTTATTGCATCATTTGGTTGTTTTTTATTTTATGTGATCATTTTTTAGTCACACTGAGTCTACAGATCCATGGAGAGTTTTATATTTCAAGTATTTTCTACCTTCATGTGTGTGTGCTCTACTCTAATAATTTTTCCTCTACTTTATTTGGTTGGCTCTCCCATTACCACCAGGGCCATCTTCTTGAGATATTTTATGTATGTATCTTATACACCTCCATTATGAGCATGACCATATTTATGTTGCAAGAGACATTTGGTCTTGTTTCAGACATTGTTAGCATTTATGTGTTTGAGTAGTTGGATTCATACCACTCATATATGTTTTTTCCATCACTCCACCCATTCAATAGTAAGGGTGTGTGTGTGTTGATCATGCATCTTTATATGTTGTGTCCCTTACTAACCCTTACATCACTACATCTTCTATTTTAAGTAGTTGATCAAATTTAGTTTGGTGAAATATTTTGCACTTTGATAACACTGATAATCTCCTTTTGTAAGAAGTTATTTTATTGTTTATAGTGTCAATTTTCTCAGTGATTGAGTAGTGGATCAAGACCACTCATTTAAGATTGAGTTCCTTTGTGACCTTTGATTCCACCTAGTGCATTTTTTGTTTGATGACTTTTGTTTCATCCAATGCACTTTATTAAGCATTTGTTTGATTATTGAATCATTTTATTCTTGGGATGCCTTGAAACATATTTTTTCTCTCTTCACTTTTGTTATTGTTATAGGTTTTTTAGTATCTTACAGTGACACATTTTACCCATGTTAACTCTTTTTTCCTAGTTTTTTGTACATTGCTACCTAATTTGGCCTATATGACCAAACCCATATATGAGGATCTATATTTTTTATTTTATCTTTTCTTTATCCTTAATTTTTATTTTAATGGAGGGTGTTGATGTTGACATGTTCACATTAGGTTGGTAGTGAATTTTTTCTAACCATCTTCATTATATCTAACAAATTCTATGAATGTAATATGAAATGCAGATGAGATATAGGATGTACAATAATTATCAAATCATAAATGGAGCACATAAATAAATTTTTTACACATAATTATTATGGTAAAACCTAAAAGAGGTAAAAAAACTCACCAAAATGTTATTCATTATTGAGAAATCAATATAACCCCAATACAAATTCCTCTCGATCTCACTTCTTCTTTGTTCTTCACAAAACTCTTGAGTTTGAATGAATTTACAATAGGGGTAAGACCATATTTATAATATTTTAAAAGGGAGGTGATCATTTTGAAATAATATATCCATCCATTCCAATAACCCATTTAATTAAATTTGGTAATTATTAAATAAACATAATTTTATTATTTATTTTCACAATATTTTTACCTTTTGTTAATAAATAATATATTATTATTATTTAATTATTTTACCAAGGCTAAGGGAAAATAAGCTCACTTATAATTAAATGTTATAACACTCCCCCTTAATTCTAAGTGAGAATAAAATTCATAGTCACCTTGAAAAAAAATATTTATACTATGTACACAATTCAAGGATTCAAAAACCTTCATCATGCAAAATATCACATTTTGAACCAAAAAGAATTATAATCTATAAACTACTCAAAATTAAGTTTAGGCTGGCATGATTATGAGATTACATCCCACATTTTATCATGAATAATCAATAATCATATTTTGGCACCTTTTATAACATAAGGACCTCCATTATAAAGTATAATTTTAAATGTATTGGGGTAGAAAATTAAAACTTCCACAAGAAGTTTAAAATTACATAACTTCCATAAAAAATTTACAATGCTTTACAATGAGAAGAAGTATATATAAAGAGAAGAAACACATGGTCATTAGGAAGTGGCGTTGCCATGCACACTATCCCTCAATGGCAACTCTGAAAAGCCTATCATTGTATGAAATTGATAAAATTTAGTAGCATCAAGTGGTTTTGTGAAGATATCTATCACTTATTCATACAAAGGATATAACTTCAAATCAATATCACCATTGAGGACTTTATCTTGGATAAAATACACATGAACTTCAATATGTTTAGGTTTTTGGTGTTGTACTCTATTTTTTACTAGAACCATCCAACTTTGGTTATCACATTTAAGAATGGTACTATGAGAAACATCTAAACGAAGTTTTCCCAACAACCTTTGTAGTCACATGGATTCTTTGAAAACTTTCATATCACATGTATACTTCAATTTAGTATAAGAGATAGTAGGTTGCTTCTTGTTTCTCTAAGTGATGGCACCTAGACCAAACATAAACACATATCTAAAAGTAGAATTGTGATCTATAGTATCACTAGCATGGTCAGCATCACAATAACCATGTAATTTAGCATTATCAATGTAAGAATTTAAATAAAAAAATCTTTGATATAAAAATAATATGTTTATATAATTTTAAATGATCCAAATATGGATCTTACATAAATCTAAAAGTAACACCAACAACATATGAAATATTTGTCCAAGTAATGGTTAGATAAATCAAACTACCAATAGGTTATATATATAAATTAGGGTTAGTTTTTTTACATGTAAGTTTTGGATCAAGTTTAATACCAACTTCAATAGGAGTAGAATAATATTTACTATCAATCATGTTAAATTTAACAAGAAGATTATGTGCATACTATGATTGTGATATAACAATTGAATTATTATTTTAAAATTTAGCTATTCTTAAAAAATGATGTATAATGCCTAAATCAATCATTTCAAATATTTGACTTAGTTTATCCTTATATTTATTAATCAAATTAGTTAGATCATCTGTAATCAAAATATCATCAACATATAAAATAATTAAGATTAAATGACCATTTTCAAATTTAACAAAGATATCATTATTAGAGTGGTAATTAGAGAAACCCAATTCTTTGAAAAAATATGTAATCTTAGAATACCGAACTTGAGGATCTTGTTTTAGACCATACAAATATTTATTTAACTTGCATACATAGAGTTATCTATTAGGTTTAGTGAAGCCTTGAAATTGAGTCATATAGATTTCCTCTTATAAATCATCATTTAGAAAAGCATTATTGATATCTATTTGGTAGATAACCCAACCATTTTATAATACAAGAGAAATAAGTAATCTAAAATTATTCATTTTTTCTATAGGAGTAAAGTTTTCAACATATTTAATCCTTGGTTTTTTAGTAAACCTACAAATAACTAATCTATCTTTAAACTTATCAATTTTACCAATTGAATTATGCTTGATCTAATAAATCCACCTACGACTGGAAATATGTGTTTTGGGTAGAGGAGGGATGAGATCCCAAGTTTGATTTTTAATAAATTCATTATATTCATCTTACATAACAACATTCCACCTATCATCTTGAGTGGCTTCCTCAAAAGATTGATATTCATATTCATATATAGTCATTAAAGCATGATAAGAATGTTGAATTTTACTTGATTTTTTAAGATTTTTAATAGTACAAGATTGGATAATAGATTATACCTATTTAGGTCTTTTAGATTAAACATGAAACTCAAGTGGTTCATCTGACACTAAGTTATCCAAAACTGGATCAACTTCCTTAAGGACATATATTTCATCACAAGGAGAAATATGAGAGTCAGGTTCATCAATAGAAGAACATTGAAGAGGTTCTAGAGAGGACTCATAAAAAGACCTTTTGAGAATAAGAATATTTATATTCTCAATGATTTGAGTTTAGAAGGATCATAAACTCTTAAACCTTTTCATCAACTTTCTCAGTTTGATATTTAGATTTTAAAATTGAAATGAAATTTATAAAATTTTCATTAGTATTTAATTTAATTAAAAAATAAATCAGTTGATCTTGAATCAAATTACAATTACAATCATCTAACTGAGCTTTAATATTCTTAATTTTAGTAAAAAAATCACAACCTTTTCATCACCTTTCATATGTGTAGTTAGCAATCCAAGGATTAACTTAATAATTTTTGAGAGGTGAGTGTCCTCATGCATGGATTACATGATTTTCTAATCATTTCTAGGAGACTCTTGATTACTAATGTAGATAAAAAAATCATCCTTAACATTTCACAAGATAATGGACATAGCTTCATGTGATTTTTATTTAAATGCATTGGTAAGCTTAGGGGTCACCTTTTGTTCAGAAGGAGATTTTTCAATCCCAACAATAATATCCAATAACTTTCAAACCATAAATTTATCTTTAAAACAAATTTTACATATATTTTAGTTATTTCCATCAAACATTTGGGATTTATCTAAAGAAAAATGAGACAAAGCCATAACTTCCATGTAAATAGGATAGTAACCAAATGCTTAAAATGAACCATTTGTAGTGTGTAATTTTTACTTTATTTTATACTAAGGAAAAATTAAAAGTGCAAATACACAAAAATTATTTAAATTAATTCCCAAAAAAACTGGAAAATATTATAATAAAATAATGTGTTGCAAGTGTTGCAAAGAATACACCAATGTAAGAAACATTTAACAAATTAACAGTTTTGATAAATTTTTTGAAAAATTTTCCAAAATAAAGTGAACCACATATGCAAATATAATTAATATCATAATTTAGATGTAAAATAATGCAAAATTTGAAATAGATTTGCACTAAACTAGGTTTCAGGAGAGTTACACTTAAAACAACTACCTAGACATTATTATTTTAAAAAGGTTGTAAAATTAATAATAATAGGTTTTAAACATAAAATTGACCACATATATGTATCCATAGGTTTCAAAACCTAAGGATTGACTGGTTACATGATTATGTTTGATAAAACATTTACTAAGTTGAATTTCAAAACAAGGTCAACATGTCAACTAGGGTTTTCAATGCATGAGAAGTTGGCATGTAAAATTCAAATTAAAATAAATTTGAATAAATTCAAAAAAAAAAATTGAGATTTTCAACACTAGACCTTTCAAACTATAAGCTTTTTAAAACATTACAAAAACCAACCCTTCTATAAGCTTTCTTGAAAGTTTACATGCACTAATACATATTTGAACATTTTTAATTGATTTTTAAAAATAAAAATAAATAAATATATATGTGTGTGTGTGTACATACATGCATACATAAATATATACATATATGTATGTACACACACACACACACACACACATAAACACATATGTATATATGTGTATGTATGTACGTACGTATGTATATGTATATGTATATGTATGTGTATATGTATATGTATATGTATATGTATATGTATATGTATATGTATATGTATACAACATGCAATTTTAAAAAAGTAAATAATTAAACCTTTTCTATTAACTTTTGGGGAAAAAAAAGACAAAGAAGGTGGGACTAGGTTTGCATATGTGGCAAATATGAAAATACATAAATATATAAGTGTAAATCAAATAATATTTATTGATATTAATGAATCATGAATTACAAACACGTATTTATAACCCTAAATATGCTCATAATAGTCCTACTAAATAGGACAAGTAAATAAACTAGTAACAAAATGAATTCTTCTAATATTATTCTATGATTAACATAGATTAACAATAACCTAAATACTACATACTTTTTTATAGAGTAAAAACCATTTTTACATATAAAAATTATGAAGTAATTCATTCTAACATTCCCCCCTTAATTAATTATATTTTGGAGAGTATAATAGAGATAAATTTTTAATGCCTCAAACTTATCACGTGTAAGTGACTTCATGAAGACATCTACACACTGGTCTTGAGTGGGGAAATACTGGAGCTAGATATTATGTTGTTAAACATGTTTATGTATTAAATAGACTTTAATTTCAATGTTCTTAGTGCATTCATGAAACAATAGATTGTGGGAATGTTTAAGATCACCTTGATTATTGTAGTTCAAAATTATTAGTTGAGTATGTGGAACTCCTAATCCTACCAGTATGAAATGAAGCCATATCACCTCATAGATGGCTCTTCTTGTATCATGATATTCTACCTCACTATAAGAATGAGAAACAAAGTTATGCTTCGTAATCCCCATAATATTGGCCTAGATCCCAAAAATAATACAAACCTAGAAGTGGATTTTTTGTCATCAAATGAACCTATATGATTTACATCTATGTATCCTATTAAGAAAAACTTATAATTATTCTTGTCTACTATGCCATAATCCATTATTCCTCAAATCTTTTAAATCCCACATAGTTGATTTCTAGTGGCTTACCTTTGGATCCTACATAAACTGAGAAAGATAGTTGATATCATAGTTGATATCTGGCCTAGTGTATGTGAGGTAGATGAGAATCCCAATCAATTGATGATAAAGAGTAGCATCTATTGGTGGTGATGGATTTGAGTGAGAAAACTAAAGTCTTATCTCCATATGTGTATCCATTGGTGTAAAATCCATCATCATAAACCTCTAAAAAAATGTCTTGGTATACTTCATCTGAGATAAAAATATTTCATGTTTTTTGTGCCATACTTCCAATCTAAGTTAGTAGTGTAGTAGCCTGAGATCTATCATGTCAAATGATCAATTTAAATCTTTCTTTATTGCATCAATCATCTTCACTGAGCCACCATTGATGACTATATTATCAACATAAATAATAATAATAAAAAACTCTCCCTTAATTTTTGAGGTAGATATTGGGATCATATGTATTCCTTTAAAATCCATGCTTTATGAGATGTTTATTAATATTTATATACCAAGCTCTAAGCGCTTGTTTGAGACCATACATAGATATTATGATTGTACACACCTTATACTCTTTCCCTAGTGTGACATAACCTTTTGGTTGAGTCATGTAGACCTCTTCATGTAAATATCCATTTAATAAGGCAATTTTAGAATTCATCTTATGACCATTCCACCCAAACTATGTATCTATTGCAAACATCATTTTTATTATCTTTATCTTAGCTATAGGAGCAAATTATCCTCTTAGTTTATACCTTCTTTTTTAGCATAGACATCTATTATAAGTCCTACCTTATGTTTATCTATACTTCCATTTGCTTTATATTTAATTTTTAAAGACCCATTTTTATCTTATAGGTTTCTTCCCTAGTGGAAGATCAACAAACTACCATGTGTCATTCTTCATGAGAGACTAATATTCTGCATACATGGCATTTTTCCAAGGTTTGGACTCTAGGGCTTCATAGACTATGGGTGGCTCACATATTTATAAAACTATGCTCATTAAGGATAATTTACCTCTAAAAAAACCATACTATGAATCATTGGTCCTATAGATAAAGTGTTTGAAGTTTCATCTAGTTTTGCATCTTGAATTATACTCATATACCATTTAAGCATGCATTAAGTAGTAGTTGGTGGTGTTGGGACTTCTAACTGATCATTATCTGCATATGGAAATTTTATTGGTCGGATGCATGTATCAAATGTCTATGTGGAAGATGAACTAATTTCACCTTTTTCATCAAACATTACATCCCTAATGATAAATATCTTCATAGTCTCTAGATCAAAGAGCCAATATGCTTTCTACTTGTTACTATATCCCACAAAAATGCATTCTTGGGTTTTCTTATCCAACTTCTTATTTTTTTATTTGATATATGCATGTTTGCCTTGCAACCAAAAACTCTAAGATGAGAGACTTTTAGCTTCTTCCCAATCTATGTTTCCTATAGTGTAATTCCATCAAGAGCTTTGGTGGGTGACTTATTTAGTAGGTATATGACTATGAGACATGATTCTACCTAATATGAATGATTCAATTATGCATCCTCAACCATGGTTTGAAATATCTCTACAATGACCAAGTTATGCCTTTTTGCAACACCATTCTGATGTGGTGTATAAGGAGCAGTGTATTGATGATGTATTCCATGCTCTGCAAGGTATATAGTGAACATTTTGTTGGTGTATTCCCCCTCATAATCTAATCAAAGTGCCTTGATTTTATGACCAGTTTCATTTTTAATAAAGGCCTTAAATTTTTTGAAGGCTTGGAATGCTTGGTATTTAATCTTCAACAAGGAAACCCATATATTACAAGAATGATCATCAACAAAGAGTTGGAAATAATTATATCATTTTTGGATAAAATTCATAGGTCTACATAAATTTGTGTACACTAGATCTAGTGGATAAGGAGACAAATATTCACTTTTTCCAAAAGGAGATCTTTGTTTGCTAGTTAAGTAATTATGATATATATTAGAAGATTTTTTGTGTGTGGGAAGACCTCTAACCATGTTATTTTTACTTAATGCAAGTAAATAACCATAATTCAAATTACCATATCTTATGTGTGATAGTTGAAATTTATTTGTACCCTTCATAATAGGTGTTTGATGGTCATTTTGTACAAGATCAAGCTAAAACATCTTGCCTACATTTGAAGCTCATGTAATATTTCTAGAGACTCAATACTTTTTATTGATAAGGAAAAACTTCTCACCATGTTTGTGATCAAACTCAACTTTGATAATATCATTAAGAAGTTGATTTATAAACAACAAGTTCTTAGTGAGTCTTGGAAAATACAAGACATTTGTGATCTCGGTAACTATATTACCAAACTATAAATAAACATCACCTTTACCCCAAATAATGTATGATGAGTCATCACCAAGAAAAACATTACCCTGAAATATTGATTGGTGTAAAGTGGAAAACCATTATTTCTATCCTATCACCTTGTAATAAAATTGCATAGATGATTCACAATAATAAAATTAAATATGGTATAATTAAGAGTAAAATAATCATATCCATAATAATAATTAGAAAAATAATATAATAATTGAATATTACTTCTGAGCCACTTCAAGGGGGCAACCTCCATAATAATGTAATAAGAAAAAAATTTATAATATGATGATAAAATTCTTACCACTACCTCCTATATATACTATACTTATCTATGGTTATTTCATAGGTTTACCATACTAAGAACATCAAGAAATGCAACAATCTAATATTAAGGTGTGTAAACCACAAGTCAGCCACACATATCCCTAGATGCACTATGGGTTAAGGGTGAAGCATGCCCTTCCCCTTAAAAATAACATCATCATAAACATTTAATCAAACCAAGATGTTGTTGTAATAATGCTTCATCCTCCCGTGTTATATCTTCAGAATGCAGGTTCTTCCATTTGATCAAATACTGCTTAATGGCTCTAGTCTACAGTTTCTTAGTGCATGTGTGAAGGATCTCTTCAAGGTCTAGAATTACATGGCCTTCTTCATCCAATTTAGGTAACTTAGTTTTACTAGAAACTTTGTGTCTAATTACTTTCTTTAGGAAAGATGCATAGAATATTGGATGTATGCAAGTGGCTAGATGTAGTTGTAACTTGTAAGCCATACTACCAGTTTTATACAAGATTTGTTGAGATCCATAATACTTAGGTGATATCTTGTTAGCCTTTTTATGTTCCTTCAGAAACATCTAATTTATGTCTATAAATGCATAAAGACCCAATCATGTAGGTCAAAATTCTATTCACTACAGTGTTAATTTTCTTGCTACCTCATTCAATTTTATGTCATTACTAAATTATGTCGTAAACTAACAAGCACCTCTTGTTGATGTTGAATATGTTCCTCAATAGCTTGAACCTTAGGATGAATTGGAAAAGTTGAAGTATAGATGGGGTGTGATACCCATACAATTTAATGAATAAAGACATCTTAGAAAAACTATGAAAATAAGTGTTATACCACCATTCAACAAGTAGCATCCAATGAACCCATTTGTCCTATTTGTTATAAATAAAAAAATTAAGATACCCTTCAAGACATTTGTTGACTACCTTTATTTTTCCATCAGATTAAGGATGATAAAATCAGCTATGAGCTAATTGGGTACCTAAACATGCAAATAATTTAGTCCAAAAATTACAAGTAAATATGGGATCTCGATCACTTACAATGATCTTTGGATTATCATACAATTTTTGAATTATAATGAGAAAAGTAGAAGATATTGTAATGGCAACCAATGGTTGTGATAAGGAGAAAAAATCAGCATACTTTGTTGTTTGATCCACAACTACCACAATAACATTTTTACTCTTAGACCATGGTAATACCATAATGAAATCCATGTAAACCTCTTGCCAATGTTGGTTAGGGATGGATAAAGACTACAAAAGACCTGGGGTCTTAGTGGTTTCACCTTTATTTTTTTAACATACAATACATTTAGCCACATATTTATGAATGCCCCCTTGAGTCCTTACCAAAATAAATCTTTCTTGATTCTATTATATGTTTTCAAAAATCTAGAGTGACCACCAAGTGGATAGGCATGAAGTTTCTAAAGAATTTTATGTTTGAGAAGAAAATGCGTACAAAGGTATAATTTATATTTATACCCTAATGTGTTCCCCTTCTAATTAAATTTTTAAAATTTATTAGAACCCTGATGAAAATTGTAAATCAAATACCTGGTAGCACCATCATTCTCCCATTCTAATCTTACTTCTAGTAAATTTTCTTGCCACATGGTCATGGCACATAACAATGCCTCAACTGATTCATCCCATTGAGAGAGGGCATCTACCACCATATTCTCTTTTCCTTTCTTATACACTATTTCAAAATAATAGCCTAATATTTTAGTGAACTATTTTTTTAATTCTTCAGATTACAATCATTATTTCAAAAAATATTTGAGGCTATCATGATCAGTTTTTACCTAAAATTGATGACCCATCAGATAAGATATCCATTACTTCACTTCATGTAGAATACTAGTCATCTCTTTCTAATATATTAGTTTGATCCTATTTTTTCCTTTCATTTAGTTACTTTAAAATGTTAATGGTATGCCTTTTTGTATGATTACAACCCCCATGCCATATCCTTATGTGTCACACTTCACAACAAAAGTTTTTGAAAAATTAGGAGTAGCCAAAATTGGAGTTGTGCACATACACATTTTCAACTATTTAAATGCCATAGTAAATAAATTAGTCCACTGTAAGGAGTCTTTATTCAGTAAAGAGGTGAGTGGGGATGTAATGCTACCATCATTATTGACAAACCTATGATAGTAACTAGTTAGCCCCAAAAATCCTCAGAGGTTCTTAAGGGTCTTGGGAACCTACCACTCCATCATTGCTTGGATTTTTTTTGGATCAATTTTCACTCCTTCATGTGAAATAGTATGACATAACTACTCCACCTGTTGGACACCAAAATCAAATTTGGAAGGTTTGGCATAAAGTTGATGTTGTTCTAAAACTCAAAGCACCTATTTCACATGCTTCAAATGGTCTTTCCATTTTTTATTGTAGATGAGGATATCATCAAAACAAACTAATACAAACTATCTCAATAATGTCCTAAAAATATTATTTATCAAACTCTGAAATGTAGATGGTACATTTATGAGGCCAAAAGGCATGACCATAAATTCATAATGGCTTTCATGAGTTTTGAAAGTTGTTTTAGGTATGTTCTCATCGTAAATAAAAATCTAATGATATCCAAAGTGAAGGTCTAACTTGGTAAAATAAATAACATCATGCAATTCATCTAGAAAATCATCAATTACTAGAATAGAAAACTTATCTTTGATGGTGTATTTTTTGAGTTCTCTATAGTCTAGGCACATCCTTCAACTATCATCCTTATTCCACATCATGATTACCAGGGATGAATATTTACTTTAATTATGTCAAATCATTCTTGCCTCCAACATCTCTTATACCATATTTTTAATTTCACTCTTTTGGGCATATGGATACTTATAATATCTAATATTGGGTGGTGTACTTCTTGGAATAAGTCTAATGACATGATCATGTGCATAACTTGGAATAAGTCATTTGGCATGTCACCAAAAACAACAAAATGGTCATCTAGTACCCTTTGAAAATTAGTATGCATAAATTCCTTGTTTGGTTGAAACTCTATTGAAAATAAACATTCCACAAAGCCTTCTTCACCTTTTTTAATAATCTTTGTCATCTAGTGGGAACTAACCAGTTATGGAGATTTAGCTCATAATCCATGTAGTTCAAAAATCTTGCCTTTTGAATGTAACTTCATGAATAATTCTTAGAAATTCATCTAAATATTTCCCATATTGGGGACCCACTATACTCCTAAAATAATGTCATCACCTTTTATGGTAATAACAAACATAGGAGAATCTAACAAATAATCTAGCATATCAAGCTTAATGTTATGGTATTTTCTAGAATAGTTGACTGTACCACCATTTGCAATCATGACCTAAAAGTCTAGAGTTAGATTAATGAAATAATTCAAATGAGTATCCAACTTACTACTGATGAAGTTATGTGTACTCCTAGATTCAATTAACATAGTCACCTTATGTGTCTTCAATAAACCTACCACCTTAAGAGTTCGAGGAGTAATAATACCTAAAAGTGCATAATAAGAAATAGTAGGTTGATAATCTTTAGATTCATTCTCAAATTAATTCTAAACCTTCCCTTGAATCCTCCTCATCTTCTTCCTCCTTATTTGCACCATCAATGTAAAACAACTTCTTTTCAGCACATTGATGCCCTTTGCTCCATTTGTTATCATAGCCAAAACATAAACTTTTTACATGTTTTTCCTCCACTTATTCAGGTGTCAATCTAGTAGGCTAATGAAATTATGGTACTAAGAAGGTGAATTTATGGAAATTGATTAAAGGTTTTCATCTTCTTAACTTGTTTTTTCTCAACCATGCATGCCTTTGGTATGGCATCAAATACATTACTAGGATGAAACATGTAAACCTCTAAATGGATGTTATCTTTGAGGCCACCCAAAGATAGGTTAGTCAAAATTTTCTTAGTGATGTATGTCATACATAAGGAGAGATTATGAAATTGATGAATGCAATCTTTAATAGTCCTAGTCTAACGTAACTTGGCTATCTAATTGAAGTAGATTTTAGAGATATTATTGTGATAGTGGAGATGTAAATCCTCAAAAAATACTGACCATGAAACTAGGAGACCCTTTTTTTATTTTAAGCATACACCAAATGATACCATATGAATGGCTCATGTTCTAGCTATAAATAGGCCATAACCATTTTTTTAGAACATGGGTTCTAATGTAGATCAAATAAATTTTCAATTTGAGTGAGTTAGGTGAGTGGATCATTACCTTCAAACTTATGTAGGTCTACTTTTAGCAACATCAAATTAGGGTTAGAATTGGTTTTGGTATTGTTTAGAAGAGGAGAACAAAACTAAAGTGGTGTAGGGTTATTTTATAGTGGCTAAGATGATAAGTTAGCCAATTGCTCAGATATTTGTTGTAATTAATCTATCACACTATCAAGTCCCCTCTCAACCCTATAATGTCCCATTGAATGGTATCAAAATCATCTTTTTCACCATGTCCTATAACTCTAACTTAAGTTGTTAAGCTACCTCCAAAATAAATGGATCATAAGTTCTAGACTCTATGTTGTCTTTGTGATGAATTTTTGGAGTTTCTTTCCCTTTCTCACATCTATGAGTGTTTAAAATAGCCATACACAAACCCTAAGAGGGTTTCAACCCCCAAAAAAGTGTATTTATGGAATATACCATTATGATCATTTCATTGAGATGAAACCAAATACTGCTATTATGCATAAGGATGAAACATTTTGACCCAAAAATGTGTATCGATAGAATCTATTGTTGTGATCATACTGTAGAGATGAATCCAACAACTGCTAATTTTCACAAGGTAAAAAAAGGCATACTTATTTTTAATTTTTTTATAAAAAAAACAATGGTGATGAAAAAATTTAATTCCTCCCAAATCACAAGTTATGTTTTTTCAGCCTTTTAGTGCTCAACATGCTAAATCTGAAGGAAAAAAATTGTGTTATAAAAATTTGGCCACACATATTTCTAGAGCTATAAGAATTGAATTTTTTCATCACCGTGATTTTGTTTGTGAGGTTTTTTAAATAATTTTCTTATAAAAAAGTATATGAAAAAAATTTAAAAATTAGGTTGTACCATTATACTAGCAAGTGCATGTTATTCATATAATTCACAATATGAATATATTGTTGTGATCATCTCGTAGATACAAATCCAACAACTGATAATTTTCTCAATGTATAAAAAATTCCATCCTTTTTTTTAATTTTTTTATTAAAAAACCCTCATAAAAAAAATTACGGTGATAAAAAATTCAATTCCTCCCAAATCACAAGTTATTTTTTTTTGGCCTTCTAGTGCTCAAAATGCTAAATCCAAAGATAAAAAACTACATTGTTGAAACTTGCCCAAATTAAATATCTAATACCGCTTGTAAGGAAATTACTTAGATGCTTCACAAAAATAGAATTATATATGGTAGAATTAAGAGAAGAATAAGCAGAACCACAAAAATAATTGACGAAAGAGTAGAATACTTAAATATTATGATTGCTCCACTTCAAGGGGACAAACTCTAAAATAATGTAATAAGAACATAATTCATAATATGATGATAAAATACTAACCACTACCTCTTATATATACTCTACTTATCCATGATTATTCCATAGATTGACCATACTAAGAATATCGAGAAGTTGTGTAAGCCACAAGTTGACCACACATATTCCTAGAGCTACAAGAATTAAATTTTTTCATCACCGTAGTTTTGTTTGTGAGGTTTTTTTATTAAAAAAAAAAAAAAAAAAAAAAAAAAAAAAAAAAATTAAAAGTATATGAAAAAATTAAGTTTTTTTAATACTTGGCTTATTAAAAAATTTATATGAAAAAAATTTTAAAAAATTAAGTTGTACCATTATACTAGTAAGTGCATGTTATTCATATAATTCACAATATAAATATATTTTTGTGATCATCTCATAGAGACAAATCCAAAAAATGCTAATTTTCTCAAATTAAAATAAAATTCCATCCTTTTTTTTAATTTTTAATTAAAAAACCTCCCAAACAAAACTATGGTGACGAAAAAATTCAATTCCTCCTAGATCACAAGTTATGTTTTTCAGCCTTCTAGTGCTCAAATTGTTAAATCTGAAGAAAAAAATTGCACTGTAGAAAATTACCCAAATTAAATCTTTGACACTACTTGTAAGGAAATTACTTAGATGATTCATAAAAATAAAATTATATATGGTATAATTAAGAGAAGAATAAGTAAATCCATAAAAATAATTGGTGAAAGAGTAGAATACTTGAATATTATGATTGATCCACTTCTAAGGGGCAACCTCCACAACAACGCAATAAGAACATAATTCATAATATGATGAAAAAAGACTAACCACTACCTCCTATATATACTCTATTTAGCCATAGTTATTCCATAGGTTAACCATACTAAGAACATCGAGAAGGTGTGTAAGCCACAAGTTGGCCACATATTCCTAGAGCTATAGGAATTGAATATTTTCATCACCGTAGTTTTGTTTGTGAGGTTTTTTAATTAAAAAAATTTTAAAAAAAAAGTATATGAAAAAATTAAGTTTTTTGAATACTCGTCTTATAAAAAAAAGTATATGAAAACAATTAAAAAATTAGGTTGTACCATTATACTAGCAAGTGCATGTTATTCATATAATTCACAATATGAATATATTATTGTGATCATCTCATAGAGACAAATCCAATAATTTCTAATTTTCTCAAGATAAAAAAAATTCCATCTTTTTTTTTTATAATTTTTTGTAAAAAAACCTCACAAATAAAATCATGGTGATGAAAAAACTCAATTCCTCCCAGATCACAAGTTATGTTTCTTCAGCCTTCTAGTGCTCAAAATGTTAAATTCAAAGGACAAAAATGATGCTATTAAAAATTGCCCAAATTAAATCTCTGATACTACTTGTACCTATATATACTCTTCTTAGCTATGGTTATTCCATAGGTTGACCATACTAAGAACATAGAGAAGGTGTGTACGCTACAAGTTGGCCACACATATTCTTAAAGCTATAATAATTATATTTATTCATCACCGTAGTTTTGTTTGTGAATTTTTTAATTAAAAAATTTTTAAAATATATATGAAAAAATTAAGTTTTTTGAATACTTGGTTTATTAAAAAAATTATATGAAAAAAATTAAAAAACTAGGTTGTACCATTATACTAGCAAGTACATGTTATTCATATAATTCATAATAGTAATATATTATTGTGATCATCTCATAGAGATGAATCCAACGACTACTAATTTTCTTAAGGTAAAAAAATTCCATCTTTTTTTTTATTTTTTTATAAAAAACCTTACAAACAAAACTATGGTGATAAAAAAATACAATTCCTCCAAGATCACAAGTTATGTTTTTTCGACCTTCAAGTGCTCAAAATGCTAAAATCTCAAAAAAAACTATGTTGTAAAAACTTTCCCAAATTAAATCTCTGATATTTCGTGTACCTTTATATACTCTACTTAACCATGGTTATTCCATAGGTTGACTATACTAAGAACATTGATAAGGTGTGTAAGCCACAAATTGGCCACACATATTCCTAGAGCTATAGGAATTAAAAATTTTCATCACCATAGTTTTGTTTGTGAGTTTTTAATAAAAATATTAAAAAAAAGTATATGAAAAAATTAAGTTTTTTGAATACTTGGCTTATAAAAAAAAGTATATGAAAAAAAATTTAAAAATGAGGTTGTACCATTATACTAGCAAGTGCATGTTGTTCATATAATTCACAATATGAATATATTATTGTGATCATCTTATAGAGATGAATCAACAACTACTAATTTTCTCAAGGTAAAAAAAATCCCATCCTTTTTTTAATTTTTTTATAAAAAAACCTCCCAAACAAAACTACGATGACAAAAAAATTCAATTCCTCCCAGATCACAAGTTTTTTTTTTTTTTGGCCTTCTAGTGCTAAAAATGATAAACCTAAAGA
The DNA here is from genome assembly GCA_037957365.1 of Torreya grandis. Classification (NCBI taxonomy): domain Eukaryota; kingdom Viridiplantae; phylum Streptophyta; class Pinopsida; order Cupressales; family Taxaceae; genus Torreya; species Torreya grandis. The sequence goes on from JARHVA010001020.1 coordinate 3,917,611, forward strand.
AAAAAATTGTGTTTTAGAAACTTACCCAAATTAAATCTCTGACACCATTTGTACCTATATATAGTCTACTTATCCATGTTTATTCCATAGGTTGACCATACTAAGAACATCAAAAAGGTGTGTAAGTCACAATTTGGCCACACATATTCCTAGAGCTACAGGAATTGAATTTTTTTCCACCATAGTTTTATTTATGAGATTTTTTATAAAAATTAAAAATATATATATATATGAAAAAAAAGTATTGAAAAAATTAAGTTTTTTGAATACTTATTAAAAAAATATATGAAAATTTTTTAAAAATTAGGTTGTACCATTATACTAGAAAGTGCATGTTATTCATATAATTCACAATATGAATATATTATTATGATCATCTCATAGAGACAAATCCAACAACTGATAATTTTATCAAAGTAAAATAAACTTCCATCCTTTTTTTAATTTTTTTATAAAAAAATGTCACAAACAAAAGTATGGTGATGAAAAAATTTAATTCCTCCCAGATCATAATTTATGTTTTTTCGACCTTCTAGTGCTCAAAATGTTAAATCCAAAGATAAAAAATTACACTATAGAAACTTGCCTAAATTAAATCTCTGGTACTTTTTGTAAATAAATTACTTAGATGATTCAAAAAAATAGAATTATATATGGTACAATGAAGAGCAAAATAAGCAGATCGATAAAAACAATTGACAAAAGAGCAGAATACTTGAATATTATGATTGATCCACTTCAAGGGGGCAATCTTCAAAACAATGCAATAAAAACATAATTCACAATATGATGATAAAATACTAACCACTACCTCTTCTATATACTCTACTTAGCCATGGTTATTCCATAGGTTGACCATACTAAGAACATCAAGAAAGTGTGTAAGCTAGAAGTTAGCCACAAATATTCTTAGAGATACATGAATTGAATTTTTTATCACTTTAGTTTTTTTTGTGAGGTTTTTTAATTAAAAAATTAAAAATATATATATGAAAAAAGTATATGAAAAAATTAAGTTTTTTGAATACTTGGCTTACAAAAAAAAGTATATGAAAAAAAAAAATAGGTTGTACCATTATACTAGCAAGTGCATGTTATTCATATAATTCACAATATGAATATATTGTTATGATCATCTCATAGAGATGAATCCAACAACTGCTAATTTTTTTAAGATAAAAAAAATCCATCCTTTTTTTTAATTTTTTAATAAAAAAACCTCACAAACAAAACTATGGTGATGAAAAAATTCAATTCCTCCCAAATCAGAAGTTATGTTTTTTTGACCTTCTAGTGCTCAAAATGCTAAATCCAAAGAAAAAAATTGTGGTTTTATAAATTACCCAAATTTAATCTCTGATACCACTTTTAATGAAATTACTTAGATGATTCACAAAAATAGAATTATATATGATATAATTAAGATCAAAATAAGTAGATCTACAAAAACAATTGATGAAAGAGCAGAATACTTGAATATTATGATTGATTCACTTCGAGGGGACAACCTCCACAACAATTCAATAAGAATATAATTCAAAATATGCTGATAAAATACTAACCACTACTTCCTATATATACTCTACTTAGCCATGATTATTCCATAGGTTGACCATAATAAAAACATCAAGAAATACAACAAGCTAATATGAAGGTGTGTAAGCCACAATTTGGCGACACATATTCTTAGATGCACTATAGGTTAATGGCATAACACATGTGCCTTTTGGCACTAGAATCAACATATCAGATGTAATTTGAAGAACAAGTTTCCTCTTGTGTTTGTGTATTAAAGACATGATCCTCTTCTGAAAATGATCATCCTTAGAAACATTCCCATGTTTTTGTTTCTTCTTCCAATGCTTTTTGGAATGAGTTTTTAGCTTTGGTGATTGAGTTGGATTCTATGAAGTGGGATTTGTAATGTATGAGCCTTATATGAATTCATTATACTAAAAATGTTTGAGGTGATGCCCTATCTTTCAACAAATAAGATAAACCTTCTATGAATGAGATTTGTGTCCTTAATGGTTTTTTCGATCATTCTACTTAGGGTTCTATTTATAAGCATTCATGGGATTCTTCCTTTTTTGAGATGAGGCAAGTGCATGCTATTCATTAGGTTCCTTTATACTTTTCATTAATTCTTCTTGTTAAAACATGTTATCTAATGAGACAAAAGTTGGTTTATGACCTATGACATTAAATGTGGTCATAAAAATTCTATTTGTGGGGCGCAAAGCTCTTAGAATAATAGGAACCAAAGAGTCATCTTTCATTGGTTTTCCCAATGCTTCAAGTGAAACCCACAAGGTCAAAAGTCTACAAAGAAAAGCCTTTACTTTTTATTTAGATTTCAACTTTAGACTATGGAGTTGGCTTTGTAGATGAAGAATCTAATTTTGATTCTTTGACTCATATACTCTATTTGAAACTTATCCCAAACATCCTAAGTTTTAGTGACATTATGGATATGAGGTTTTACCTCATTTGAGAATCTGAACATGATTATGAGCTTAACCTTGTGATTTAATTTCTCATATTTTTATTATTGTTCAGCATCAGTAGTGTGTCAAGTCCATGTGCCATCAACAAATATTCATATGTCCTCAAAATCTAAGTGAGTTTTAACCTTTATTTTTCACACTACATAGTTGTCACCTTGAATAAGTCAAGTGTTTGGAAAAAAAAGTGGTCCATTTTTTACCATGTGTGTAAATCTGATCAAACTATATAAGGGTGATGGATTAGTGCTTTATAACTCTAAAAGGTTCCCATTTATATATACTATCAAATAGACATACTATATATCTCTATATGTGCACCTTGTTATATACCCATCGATCTATAAATTATTTTTAAAATAATTTTATCAAACTATATAGCCAACAACCTTACTTGTAGTTGTAATGGCTCTTCATGGAGATATCATCAGGTGAGTTCTCCCTCTTAGACCTCTGTTTTCCTTGTAACTTTGGCAACCCTCCTATTTTTTCAATATAAAGCTAATTTAACCTTTAAAATATGTTTTTTGGCTCATAATTTGACTTGAAGTTTTTCCAATTTGCACAAGGGCACTATAGAGAATGGAGAAAAATTATAGTAGCTTAAATTTTCCTTCTCATAGTCTAAAAATTTGCAAGCAGACTTAGAATTCCTAAACTAAGTATTTAAAATAATCAAAACTAATTTTCATGTAAAAAATCATGATTTCTCAATTTTTTAAATGCCACGGGATCTTACAATGGCATCCTAGAAGCAAATTTAAATGTTGGTTTTGATTTCTATGAGCTCTAAATTCTTGAATGATGTGTGGATGAATATTCGAGGCTATAAAGTGTTGAACCAAGCCCCTAATTGATCAAAAAAATCTCTTTCATTCTTCTATGTCATACTAAGCCAAACAAGGCTTAAGAATATTTTTTACCACACTTGATATGTCTTGCCAATCACATACACCTCTTCATAAATATGATTCCATGACAGATTCTATGAATGTAATATGAAATGCATGGGATATCTAGGATGTACAATAATTATCATAGCATAAACGGATCACACATATCAATGTTTGACACAATTACCATGGGAAAACCTCAAAGAGGTAAAAACCCCATCAAAAGATTATTCATTATTGAGAAACCAATACAACCCCAATATAAATTCTTCTCGATCTCACTTATTCTTTATTCTTCACAAAACTCTTATTTACCAAAAAATACATTAAGTTCCAATGAATTTACAATAGGGGTAAGACCCTATTTACAATATTTAAGAAGGGAGGTGACCGTTATGAAATAACGGGTCCATCCATCCTGATAACACATTTGATTAAATCTAGTAATTATTAAATAAACATAACTTTATTATTTCTTTTCATGAAATTTTATAAACATAACTTTATTATTTATTTTCATGAAATTTTTACCTTGTGTTAATAAATAATATATTATTATTTAATTATTTTACCAAGTATAAGGGATAATAAGCCCACTTAGATTTAAATGTTCTAACAATATCATGGTTCATACTAATGTTTGGAGTTAAGCTTAAATTAGCTTGTGTGGTTAATTATTTATATTATTATTTTTAGGCATTTGTTACAATGTACATATAAGATTATTCATTGGTCCATATTTAGCCTACTCCTCCAACTACATAAAACTATGTAACAAACTCCTCCAACCAAATTTGGCTATTTGAACCAAGGTGTTGTATTTTAAAAATTGGAGAGAAAGCAAATTGTAAATATTAAAGAGACATACACTCAAATGTTTGTGTTCAATCTCCCTATATGTGCATTATGGATTTATTTCTAATATTGTGGTAATGATAGATTGAAGAGATCTTGGATATGATTATTTAATACTCTGATACCAATATCAATGAGACTTTGGTTAAATTAAGACATTAGGCTCTAAAAATGTAGATTTTATTCATGATTTATAATTCTCTTCTTTAAAGTTATTGGTTATATCCCAATTAAGCAAGGTTGATCACATTTATTGGAAACCTGTGTAGAGGTGGCATGTTAATATCAAGATCAATGAGACATAACAATAAATAAGTTTAGAATACTAAAAATAATATACCCCCGAATCCACCTGTAATATAAAGGACCTAAGTAAAAGATATGAATATTTAAGTTTTCTAAGCTAGGATGTGGTAGCCATCCCCTTGAACCTATGTAACATCATCACCACATGAAAGATTAAAGGAGAAATGAGTGAGATCGCATTAAAATAAAAAAAAATTAAGTTTGAAGTGTTTAATCTCTTAGATGAATATGTTTGGGTACTATTGAGATAAGTATTTTATTCAACTTCAATCCACTACATGGAAGTATTATCCCCAAACCTTACACTTATAGAGGAGAGTAGATGTAACCAATAAACATGAATTAATTGTATATTTATATTAAAATCTTAAAATTAGAGTTAAGATCGATACCTCTAAAGTATTATAAGATATGTATAGTTCCCTTAAACTATAATTTATTGTTGGTGTCAATATAAAACATGGTTTTGAAAGGAGCACCTCCAAAATTTTATATGTTGAGATTGTCTTTAACCTCTCTCATTTGTAAGTGAGAATCAATTAAATGACCTCATGTTTAAATATGATGCCATATATTTTATTTGACACAAATTACAATTAAATTATATGAATATCACATAAAAAATTAACAATAGTAATAATTCTTCCAAAAACATTTCATTATATAGGACATCAAAATAATGTAATTCACAAAGAGGAGGATATAAATAAAAACACCAAATACCAAGGAACTATGTGTAGCACCATACCAAAGGTATTTTATTACATTGAAGGCATTTACATTTTGAGGCTAACACCAAATATTTGCCTCACACTTAGCATATTTGAACAGTTGGCACACACGACTTTCTTAAATAATGTATAACTTATTGAATAATGTTTGTTGATAAAATAGTTGGTATGAGTTGTTAAGTCATTGAAGGCCATTAAATTCTCTTAAAGGATTTCATATTATATTTTTTATATTTCCATATATTCAATAAATAAATTTTAGATGAGGAAGATGTATAGCTTGGAGAAGTGAGGCAAGTTGTACATCCTCACATTAGTGGGAAATAATGATCATAGGTTCAATTCCACCATGTTGGTCACCATTTACAATAGCCTCAACCTATGAAAGATCATGGAGGAAACAACCACATGCCTGCACATAATTAGGCATAGCTTTAAGGACATTTTTTTATCCTTGATAAATTTCATCATCCCTACTATGGAATGTATATTTGGTCATGTGGCAATGGTCGAGTTCATACTAGTGTTAGTGCATGATTATGGCTTCATGACATTGGGACAATTGGTTTTATACATGAGTGAGATTTACCATGATATGAAATTACCCAAGATCCTCATGCAATTCATTCATATCAAAATGGTGTTAGGCACCCATAATATGACTACTTAGATGGCTATGGAGAGAGGGATATTATATGATATTTGCAAGGACCCGACAAGGACATTGGACGTGGTAGTAAGGGAGGCAGATAAGTTGGTGGGTATGGGGAGGAAGACAAATGTTTATTGTGGATTGAGGATGGTAAAATTTCCTAGTGTTTTGGAGGAGCTTAATGCCCATTGGGATATCTATGTTTATTCCCTAGTCCTCTTTCCAAGCTTTGATTCCCATGCCTATTCTAGGTTGTATAATCATTTTCTTTATTTAATATCTATAAGTTCTTGGTTAGATACTATAGTGAATAATTTTATGGAATCTTTTTTTTTGAGTGTTTTTATCTCTACGACATCTATTGTTCTAGATAATTTTAATAAATATGGGGGATTTTTTGTGCAATAAATATTACTCTATTTAATAAGTCACATATATTAAGGTGAATTACAAAAGAGGAGAATTAAAAAATATGTATGAGGAATATGTCATTTTTCAAGAGCATGTGATATCTTAGTTATATTATATTTTACTATAATTAGACTTGGACTCAAAACAATTCTTCTATATTTCATTTAAAATTCTCCCTTGTATATCTATTTCTTAAATTTGTTCAATTCTCCCTAATTGTTTCCACTCAATTATTCTATTTTTTTCCATAGGTAGGGCTAACTTGTTGATTCGATGCCCAAATTGAGTTGGATAAAACTTTGATTAAGTTATGCATTGTTTAAATAATTAGGCTTTTACAATTCATAAGGATGGGGTGTTTTCTATACAATTGGGAGTAATTTCTAGGTCAAAAGGATTGCCTGCCTTTACATATCCCTTGTTAGACTATTTTCACTAGTACACTAAATTTTGTCATCTTATTAAGTGTGGGTTATCATTTTCACATTGAATATTACTATCTCAAAATAAAAACAAATTATCATGTTTTATGTACTACCATCGTGGATTGAAAAACATAAGTGTTTAATTTGAAGTTCTTTTTAAAAGGTAACTTATTTTATGTGTTCTTTTTATATTGATACACGATTTACAAAATAATAATGCCTAATTTATTATTCCATTTACCAAAGACCTACCATGAAATGGGTTTTATATTTATTTCCTTCAAGGAAGCAAAGGCCTTATTTGGTACTAGTGAGTCCAAGATTGCATATTTGAATTTTTGATATGTTAGTATTATTCTCACTTCCTTTTAATACTGCATCCATGTTATAATAATCAAGAATCAAATTCCCATATAAACTTCACATTTTACCTCTTTCATGTCAAATCAAAAGTTTTAAACTAATAATTGATGGCCCAGACACAGGTAACTTCTTCCTCGTCAAATACAAGTGTATGATTCAAGCCTCAAAGCTCATTAATACAATTTATTTGAGAAAGATGGTCTATATTGTTGATCACTATATTATTTATAATTAAATCATAACTAATAATAAAATTCAAGAATCAATGTCAATATTTGATGGCCTCATTGATCATAATACCTCTAACAAAAAACATTGTAATTAAATTGGAAGTATTAAAAGGTGCCAAGGGAGTGAGAGAAAGTCCTATTGCTAGAAGAAATTATATGTTCTCAACCCTCTTGAATACTAAAAAAAATCCTTATTAAATAAATTTATGACACTATACATAGTTTTCCATGTAATGGTGTTGATGGTGATTCTCTATCTCATTACAATAGCCACCTCTAGATAAGCTAGGGCCCCTAACTGATAAGGAATACTCAACTTGTGAAGATGATCTTCAACATGAAAAATTATATAGCTTGCTTAGGTGAATTTTATTTTTCCTCCTTATCTTAGGGATGTTTTTTGATAGATAAATACCCCTTTAAAAACTCCCTTCAATTTCATATATATAATATTGTTGTTTGGTCCAAAATCCTATCCTAAGACACAAGATTAAGTGTTCAAGATGAACTTTGGGATAATGAGGGACTTTCATCCTTCATTTTAGGATTGAATCTAGTTTAATCTAGGGCATGGTTGTAGGTATTGGGCTCCATGATGTACCCTGATTGAAATAATTCTTTGAGAGATGTAGTGTTAACCCTTGGGGTTTGATAATAGTTTGAGATAGTAATTACAACCCTTATCTTGAATCAATTTCAATCACAAGTACTATTGGGTTTCACTTTACTAATTTATAAATTAAGGGGATGGATTTGTTTATATTCATATAATAAATACAAAAAAGGAATTAGGGTAAGGGAAAAAAGGTTGTTCAAGTTTTAAAGAGTACTAATGCTTCAATAATCGATTTGTGTGCCCAATCACAGTTACACCACTATGTGTCAAGTTTCACTAGGGGATCAAACTCATCATCACATGGGGAAAGAATCTAAGGACAAAAAAATGAAATGATTAATTCATGAATTTTCCACTAAAATTAAACATAGAGAAGGAGCTATAGTGAGTTACACATAGGGTCCTCAAATATATTCTATAAATTTAAGTACACATATAACAAGTGTTAAAATGAAAATGATAAAAATTCATAATTGAGTTAAAACAACAAAGCACATTCCAATTACTGAATTAACTATTAATAACCAAGCACATAATTAATTATTTAGCATCAACATTCTTTTAAAGCTAAAAATGATGGACTACATTCATAGATAAACAAAACTTAGTTTAACAAAAAGCATGAAATTTGCATTTAATTTTAACAGAGTTTATTTACATACAAAATGTTGACCATTATAAGAGATTATAATTTACAATATGTAGAGGATGGAGCTCTCTTCCAAGTAACATGAGATTCCCATTGTTTTCCATGATGGCCTCTCAAAGTTGTTACAACTATAAAGATTCACAATAAATAGAATATTCTCAAATTCTTCCAAAAAATGTCTAGGATCCCACTCAGTCAATGTGCTAATGATATGAAGCAGAACTATCTCCCAACTGCTTAGGCTATTTTTCCTTAGTAGTTAGTACAACTACCACTAGATTAAACTCCTTATCAATTTTAGCCAAGTTCATTGGAGGCTCATAGAATACTACCTCTAATTGGTTCAAAAACCTTTGATGCACCTAGAGTGGGACCTCAAGGGAAAATTTCACTTTTGACACTTGGATGATATTATCCATGGTTTAGATCGAGAGAAATAGAATTACCTTGGCCATAACCTTATTAGCCTTATCCACACTCTTCCTCATTACCTAGTCAAAATGACTCAGGTGGACCTCTAACTCATCTATGTCAAGTAGTTGTGTCATCTAGATGGAATAACATAGAGATGTTAACTTCATTAAAGTAGGTCAAAATATTTTCCCTATCTTCTTCCAAAGGTTTGATGACCATCTATACCATTGATAAATATTCCTTGATTGAATATCTCATGCCTTCAGCATAGGTCTGGTATAATTTGATGTTTGATAGAGGCATGAGCTTTAACTCTGGGAATATGCCCTTATTAATAACCATAGTAAGATTTTTACACTTGTTGTCTATGTAGCTTATCCTCTAAAAATATGTTTGGGCTTATTGGAGGTGCTCCTTGATAATAGTTAAGGTCTTGAATACTTCCCATAAAGTTGATAAGAACTGTAAGACAAACTCTTTAACCTAGCTAGTCATTTCTATAGGGAAGGTACTATTCACCTATGCCTTAAGTACTCAGAATTATTATTTCATGTACTTTATAAGATTTTCATACATGTCTTGAGTTTCCTAGAAGACAAACATTAGATCCTTAGCATACCTATCCTCCCAACTGTATGTTCTCACTTTTGTGAGGGAGAAGAGGTTGTGCTTGGTATACCAAACCACTGGGTCTCCTCCTTGAGTAAATTTCTAAGTGAGGATCCTCATCATGTTTCTCAAGTTCTTATTGAATTCCCATTAAAATTTTGGTTGACCATGGAGAATCATCCTCAGATCCTATGGTAACTCCTAGGATATATGGGGGTGAAGGTGGGGTGGTATAGATAGAGGTGGAATAGGAGGAGGAGGAATGGATGAAATGGAGGGAAGGAAAGAAGAGATCAATGGAGGAGGTGGAGGCATAGGAGAAAATGGGGAAGGACAAATTGGGAATCTAATGGGAACATTTGGGCATTCCATTCAGATTGAGTAAAATTGACATGTGGGTTCATGGTGCTAAGGAGAAGAGTGTTCAGAATGAAAGAGGAAAATGACTGGTTAAATCCAAATCCCTAAGCACCTAGGACAATGTAAAATGGAGATTTGGGAGGAACATGAGGATCAATAGGATGCTAATGATTAAGAGTTACATTTTGTTTCTTATTGGGCCTCTTACCTAAATAAGCTTGTGTTGCAACAATAAAAAACAATGGTGGTCGTATTAGACAACACCGATTAGGGAGCTTATAGAGTGACTATAGGTGCCACTAAAGTGGATGGAGATGATAAAATTATTTATGTGGGTGCACTAATTATTAGGGGCACCATCAAATCTACTAAATTGGGAACACCGAGAGGTGGATAAACATGTGAAAGGACTAATGGAGGTGTTGAAGGCTAGGTAGTTACAACTCTTAAAGACTTGAGGTGAATTATAGGGATCCCTACTAGTGGAATGGGTTGTATGGATGGAAATTGGGATGTTAGAATGTTATACATGGCTAGAGCCATAAGTACCTAAGGGAAATTTTGGGGATTCAAAATGGGAAAAAGGGGAGCCACCATTTGAGTGGGCTTGGTAAGAAAAGAGAAACCTAAGGGTGCTCCACTGGGTTATTAAGGGATGGTGGAAGATGGAGGAGTGATCTAATAGATGACTACTACTCATGTTTTGGACTTGATTATGGGATTTTTTTGATGTCAAACCACATCACTTATGTGGCTTGTGATCGATTTACCTAAATTATAGGAGGTGTTGGAGCCAAAGTAGAGACTCAAGGATGTGAGATTCACAAAGGAGAGAGAGTTAGGACCCCTTAGAGGATTTTCCTTGAGATCTTGGTTTAATTATAAGGATGCTCTAAGCAGATGGATTAGTTTGTACTTGCTTTCTATTTTATTCTTAGCCTCAATTCTAGCCAACACCTATTTTTAATCTATAGGATTGAGGTATATTTCATCCTCATTATTAGGCTCATGGTTGTAATTGATATTGAGTTAAGATTGATTTTTTTCACATGGGCCTTAACAATTTCATGTGGGTCCCATTCTTCATGCTCTACTCTAACTAGGGAATAAGATTCCCTACTCGCTACCATTTTCTATAATGGAGGTAGGATTTTATATATATATATATATATATATATATATATATATATATATATATATATATATATATATATATATATATATAGTGGGGATGGCAATAGGGAAGGTTGGGAAAGATTTTTTTTAGCATCCAAGGTAGTGACCGAAGACACCTTATATTAGTTGATAGGAAATTTCTTGCTAAGCCAATTAGTCTAGAACTTAGTAGGGAAATCATAGAGGGGCCCTACATATACTTGCCACCCAGATGATGGTATCATCCTTGCAGTACTAGTAGTCATCGATAGGGGAAAGAGATTACCTTATTTTTTTGGAGAGTTAGGGCATGGTCACCTTATTGATATCCTTATAAACCACCAAGTAGAAAAACTCACAGATTTCCCAGATGTGATTTTGGTAATGGTGGCCATATAATTTATAGAACACCACATGGACCACTACACCCCCAAGTTTCTAAGGTGGAAAATAAGAGGGATTAAAAATGATATTAATATAGACAACATCTATAAAATATATCATCATATGTAAATTACCATTTTTTCAAGCCTCCATGACATGGTGCACTAATCGTAAGTTGATGACACTCTTGAGATCCATGATCTCCTTGTCTTTGAGGATGATGGTAAGTAGGGGAACCCAGAGAAGATCAATGTGAAATTAGTCACTTGCCTTGAATAATTGATCAAGTAGGATCATCCCTACACATACACCCTCCTTGAAGGTGTGAACCATGTATGAATCAATGTCTTCTTTATTGACCCACTTGGTGTTGGGTTTCTCTATCCAATCCTTCAAAACCTCATAAATATAATAAGTATTAGCCTATGCATTAAAAATGGTTGAGTCATAAGTGAGTATCACTCTAGGAGGTTGTAGTATACCTTGAAAGCAGCTCTTAAGATGTATACAATTTTGTGATGGGAACTTACAAAGTACACAACATTATTGGCACTATCCTATACTCGATTCAATTTGAGGATTACTGAAGAGGTCAACACAAGGTAAAACCTATGGTTTGGCTATAACTTTATGTAACCCACATATTTTGTATGTCCTGAGGGCATCTTGTAATTCATCCTCATCTTCATCATCACTGGAGGTAGACTTTGACACAACTTCAATCACTTTGAATATTTTATTATAGTGATTGAAGCATGTTAAGTTACCATGGAAAGTGGTGTCTCTATATTTAGAATTGACCTTGGGTTTAGAGGATGAATCATCCATGGAAGAAAGGGGGAAATATTTATAGTAACTAACTCTAAGCATTGAGGGCATCAAGGGCACAAGAATGAGATGAAAGTGAGGAGGCAAACTCTAGGCAATTGTTAATGAATAATGGTAAATTAGCTTGCCTTAGGTAACTTATAGGGGAGCACACATATCTCTTGTATTAATGGTGTTTGGTGACTCACCTAGAATGAATTCAAATTTGAGTTGGTGTTAAGATCCACCTATTCATTTCTCAATATAGAATTAACTTTAGAAATTCAAATCTACATTGCCTACTAGATTTAGTGACTATGATGAGATGTTCAAATCATCCAATCGGGGCCAAGTTCCTTATTTAGTTAATACAAGGAGTGTGGTAGGCACATGGCTACTTTTACCTTTTGGAATATTAGTTTTCTTCAACTCATGACAAGTGTTTATCTCTAGTTGGTCATGTATGTGGCTAGTGCCAGATAATCACGATTGAGTGTCTCACTTTACCTACTTGAGAGCTAGAATGGACCACTTGGAGCATTGAGGTAATGCATGTAATCCTCACACTAGTTTATGAATATGATTTTACTTCTTCATAACCATATCAGATATATTAGGCCTTTTCTACTAATTTATACATAAGTGCCACATGGTGTGATTTGGTATGTTAGGCTCTCTTAAGCTCTGACATCTCTAATAGGTCTAAGAGACTAATAAATGTGATAGGATCCAAGTGGTGCTTCCTCATTTTTTCAAGCTCTCCCAAGTCCTAACATCTTTGATAGGTCTAAGAGACTAATAATTATAACATGATCCACGTGGTGCTTCTTCATTCAGTTAGGCTTCTTGGGCTTTGACATCTTTTATAGGTCTGGGAGACTGATAGCTCTGACAACCAAGCTACATGTGGCTTCCTCATTTGGTCAAGTTGTCTCAAGATATAACATATATGACATGTTCAAGAGATTAATATATTTCATAGGATCTATGTGGCACTTCCTCACTCAATTAAGCTCCCCTATGCTCTAACATCTCTCATAGGTTTGAGAGACTGATAACTCTGATAATGAGGCCGTGTGGCACTTTCTCATTTGTCAATATTTTATGTGGTATTTCAAAAAAATGACTAAGTTAAAATAAATCCATGTAAACAACTAAAATCTTACGCACCTACCAACAAATCTTAAATAAGTGTTGAGTAGGACTTCAAGAGATTGTAACTCTAGGAAAACCAAACATGAGTCCAAATCTATATAAAACATAGTTAGCATAATAAAATATTTCTAAGTTATGAAAAAATACTATGCTCATTAGAACATGGTAAGGAATAAACTAGGTTTAAACATCAAAGTACTATAGGGATCTTTAGCAGGGATCAACTTTTCATTACAAACTTTGTTTAAAACTCAGTAGATCAAGGCCAAATAGGAGTTCACGAATGTTGAAAGTCTAAGTCCAATATGAAAGGGATTGAAACTAGGAGCCTTAAGTTAAGAATTTTTAAAGGGCTCCCCCACTTTTCAAATAAGGGGGTTATGTTTGCCATAACAAATATCTTTCTTTGAGATTGATTTAATTGATCTGACTATCCAATCCTTTGAGCACTTGCTTGTAATGAATATTGTAATTAGTTACCTCAACAAATCCTTTTTGGGTGTGCTTGTAATACTAATTCTTGAATTCATTTGTGTTTTTTATAATACAAATTGTTTTTGTTATGGGTCCAATGTAAATGTTAGTCTATTGTAAGCTTATCATAAAATCCCTTGCATGTCTACTTGTAACGAATCCCATGATCATTCAACACAAAAAATTCCCCTAGATAAGCTAGTAAAAATTGAATTTATGGGTCTCTTAATAGTAATCCCCATAGTAAAGAGATTTTTGGCCACCTGGATGAAGGGGATGAGGCGGCCATGGCCTAATGATGACTGTAAAATCACATGCAGCTTCTTCTTTGCCTTAAAAATATAATAATTATAATATATAATTTTATATATATATATATATATATATATATATATATATATATCAATCATTAATGGGTCGGCCACATGGTCAAGGGGTACTACACATGTAGGGGAGATGGACTAGATGCTACACCCTCTATAGATGTTCAAACTTAACTTTGATGGTGTTGCTCAGGGGAACCCAAGGGCATTGGGGCTAGTTGTATCACTCAAGATTGTGCATGATCACTCATTAGAGTATCCTTGAAAAAGATGGTGGATGGGACAAATAATAAATTTGAGGTCCAATCTTTAGTTTTAGGATTTAAGTTTGTGTGACAATGTGGGATTGACAAAATCATCATCAAGGTTGATTCAATGGTCATCATTCAAGGTTTGAGGAATGGGAAGGTAGGGTATTAGAATTTGGAAAGTATTCTAAGCCAAGCTTGGGAGTTTATATCACTCTTAAATGATTAGAAAGCCAATCATTACTTTCAATAAGCAAATCAAGTGTCATATGAGTTAGTGAATAAAGGCATATATTAAATTGAGGGTTTACTCTATGATAATGATTGGGAGATGTGGGGCCTGAATTCCTCCTCATGATTATACTACACTTGGGGATCTTGGGATGAATAATGTTTATGGTTGGTGATGGTTAAAGCATGGTAAAGGTCCTTTCCACATCACTCAATGTTATCCCATAACTCTTCAACCAAGAAAATGCAATAATCGATAGGTTTAATACCAAGGGTAACAATTTTTGGAATTTATGTGAGAGGTTGTTACAAAAGCTCGAAGGCAACCTAGAAAAATAATGGAACACATGTTACAAGTGGCCCTTAGTGAGCCCTTCTTATATGTAGTGGTGAGCAAACATGAAATGGCCTTTGAGGGGAAAATCTTGGATTCTAAATTGAAATCAATCTTTATCATCCAAGATGAGAATGTCTTATAGGCCATTAACGAGTTTATTAGTCTGGTCTTTCTAAAAATGAATAGCATGGTCAAGGTGAATTCCCTAGTGACATCAACTATCATGGGTAACTTTATTCAAGCATTCATGGATAAAGAGTTGACTATGGTAATGGCTACTAGGCCTATTTGAGAGAGGTTTTGTGTGGGGTTAAAAGTAGTTGTGGAGTATTTTGTCTTGGAGGTTAAAGACTATTGGATATTCTCTGAGTAAGCGAGCAATGAAATGGTGCCTTTGAGAGATTTTAGGGATATTGATGATAGATATGAAAACATCATGGTCCACCTGAAAGATGTGAAAAAATACCTTCAGAACCTTGGTCTTTTCAATTTTTAGGTGTTGTTACTAGATTTGGGGGCCCTTTATAAACCATTGGCATCGATCATGGTGGTTTTGTAAGACAGGAAGTCCCCTAGTTTGGATTTGGTGGTGAAGCTACTCATGAGGCTCTTTGGAGCACATTCACCACTTCGACAACAAGATCTAATGATTGCATGGGAAGGGTCTCATACTAGGTGATGAGTGGACTTGGCACCCATGCAAGATTGCTTGGCTTGTTTGAGGATTGCTTCATGTCTAGGGATCACTTCAATTTGAAATGTGTAATTAAGGTAAGAAGGAGATGGAAAATAATGGTGCCACAAGGTACTAACATGGAAGCCTTTGCTATGGGTGAGGGATGAACTATTGTCTCTACAAATACTTGGTTGTTTGGTTGTCATTTTATGAGTAGAGATGAGGAAATGGTGGTGGCACGTTGGTGGTTGGGGATTTGTCATGAGTTGGTGGTTTTTAGTGCCTACAATTTTTTGCTTTTATGGATATCCTTCTATCGGTTGGTGGTATTGGGTCATTGGATGTTTTTGTTTTGGCATTGTTCTACCTCTCAAGGTGTCCTTTGGGCCTTTTTGGGCTTATGTGTTTGTCAGGTGATTGTGTTATGGGCTTGTAATCTCATTTTCTTTTTAATAAAATGGGCGAAGGAACCTCCAACCCTCCTTAGAAATATATATTATAATTTATTCAATACATATATATTATAATAAATTTATATAATTTTATACATATAATATTATAATTATATAATATCATAACATATAATTTGTTTTTAATTATATATTAATATTATGATATATTATAGTTATAAACAATATATATAAATATAAATATATAACAAAATTATAATATATATTAAATATTATTAATATATTAATATCTTTATTTTATATTATATTATTATAATAATATTAATTAATATAAATATATATAATAATAGTAACATATAATATATTATTATACTGAGAGGTATTCCTTCAATAGTATTTGGGGGAATATTTTTGTGTAATGGTGTGTGTGTGTTAACATTTAATTCTTTTAAAGCCGACATATAAAAAAACCTATATCCACTTTTAATTTATTTAGATTGTAATTATTTAATAACATGATAGGTGAATTATTTAAGATATATATGTTAGTTATATCTTCTTATATATTATATTAGGAGCACATAATAACTTGTGTGTGTGTGTGTGTGTGTGTGTGTGTGTGTGTGTGTGTGTGTGTGTGTGCGTGTGTGTGTGTGTGTGTGTGTGTGTGTGTGTGTGTGTGTGTGTGTGTGTGTGTGTGTGTGTGTGTGTGTGTGTGTGTGTGTGTGTGTGTGTGTGTGTGTGTGTTTGTGTAATAGTGACATATAATAAAATATTATGTCTTTTTTATATTTTATATTTCAAATGTTACATTTTTACATATAATTTTTTTAATGAGGTTAAAAGGGGGGATTTTTTTTGAACTAGGGTCCCCAGATCCTAGGAGAAGTACAAACAAAAGAGAGACAAAGGTCTATCATAGATCGAGAGAGAAACTAAGACAAAACAGGGCCAGAGATAGTTAAAATACAACCCACATAAAACAAAAGTAATAACAAAGAACAACTATAAAAAAAATCAGACCATAATCCAAGTCTAAATTTCCTAAGACATCCTTCTAGCAGATTTTCATCTTTTTAAGGTTAGCATCAATTTGAAACAACACTTTTTATTTGTCCATGACATTTTGGGATCCATTACACTGGCCCTGCTTACCTTTCCCTTTGCCAGATATTTTAGTTTCAAATAACTCTCCAAGATGAGCTCTACGATTCTTTACATTTTGAATCCCCTTATACATGGTTGTCTTGCTTCAATTATCTAAGAAGTTGATGTTATTCTTTTAACTTCTCATTCTCATTCTCCAAGATATCCACCATAAACTGAAGGCTCTATAATTGTTGATCATCCTCCTTAACCAAAGAGATTTGGTTCAATCGAATGTTCTTTTGCAAAAAATTCACTTTCCCTTTAAGATCTGTGAGCTCCCTCATAAACCAACACATTTTTTGATATTAGATTATTGACCTCTGTAATCTTGCTCAAGCTCCCATGATATTTAATCCATATTTTTTTGATTTTCTTAATGTTGAAACAAGGGCACCCTCTATAGATTTATTTTGAGATTTAAAAATAGTTGGTTACATCTAGTTCATATCCTTAAAGTATCTATGAATGAGGTATATCACGTCTTCATGCCTTGGGGCCGAATAATTTCCATGCTTGAACTTCAAGACCAAAACTTCAAGTGAATGCAAAATGAAGAAAGGTAGGCTAAAAGAAATGCAATGTCTAAAATAATTCAACATCATAAATAGAGACCATCTAACAATGTTAAACCTACCTTCTAATGTTACATATTGCATCAGATGATAGGCAAACTTAACATACGTCCTAGATAGTGATTCTCGATCAAACCCATTATACAATAATTTTAGATATTCCCCTTCCTCAAGGAATATCTCCTTATCCCTTTTGTAGTCTCTGGTAGATTTGTAAATTTTAGTTTCCTCAATAGCCAAACCAATTATATGATAAATAAGTTCCTCTATGATTTATAAAGTAACTCCATTAATAGTGATGATTATGTCTTCCCAAGAATTAGCAAACATGATCAAAATATACCTATCATGCCCTTTTATCTTCTCCATGAAACCTGCAAAACCTCTCACTTGCAAAGATTCCCACATTCTCTCATTCTTGTTCACTTCTTATGGCATTTTTAGTTCAATTATATTAAGTAAGCCCATGTTTTTCCTAGGACATCCTACACAAAGGTGAAAGAACCTTTCCCTGCTTTGAACTTTTGACTTCACAAAATCAAGTCGAGAGCTAATTTTGTTGCTTTTGGTATTTAGACGGTCTATTACATGCTTTATCAATTCTAGAAACTTCTCAAGAAGCACAAAAATGATTAACCAAACCAATATAAGGCCTCGACTAATATAAAGGGCCCAGTATCTTTTTTATCTATGAATTAGAGGCTTCCCCAATATGTCCAAGGCTTTATTCATTAAAATTACCTTCATATTTTATCTTTAGGATAAGGTCCCTAGGAAGTTCTTCATAGTCCTTCCATGACGATTGTCCCAAAGAGGTCACACCCTTATTGGAAAACCAATCTATTATAAAGTTTCATTCCCTATAAATATATTGAATAATAACTTTCTACAAGGAGTCCATAATACCTACAGCTTCCTCTATAATTTGTTTAATAGACCAATCGATAACATTTTTTCTTGAAAAAAATTCAAAATATTCAGAGAGTCACCCTCTATTATGAGTTTTTGAACTCTCAATTATTTTGTCAATTCAATCCCTCACAGAGCCATAAGAGCTTCAGCCAAGTGGTTAGAATTAACTCCCATATCTCTGACATACGTTGTAACCAAATTACCCTGATGATCTCTTATAATACCACCTCCTCCATCTAGGCCTAGATTCCCTTTTGAAGCTTCATAAAATTTGAGTTTCATCTAGCCCAAAGAAGGGGTTTTCATTTAGTTCTTTTCCTAATTTTTTCTTTAGGACCTGCCTTTTCAAACTCAAAGGTATCAATTTGCTAGTTTTGAGCTGAAAATTATTCATAGGGGAGAAAACTCTTACATTTTTTGATTGGTACAATATTGTAATTCTCCAATATGTTATCTGTTAATGATTAAAATTGCGTTGTTTATAACACCAACAATGGGAAATTTCAGGAATGTGGGACTTGCAACCTAAGACAACCTCCAGATTTTAAAGAAGCTGGCTCTTCTTTATATCAAGGGAATAATGGGAAAAGGGATAGGAATTATATAGAAACACAAGTGCAACGAAATAAACTCTAACTATGGCGATGTGCCTAAATTTAATTCAACCCTTAAACACAGTGAAGCTATATGTAAGATTCAATTACATTAAAGAGTGAACAAGGCATGATCAATGTAAAAGATAGAAAATAATAGAAATAGAGGCTCTCAAATGAGACTAATTTTTCAGTGACAGAAAAATATCAACAAAGCCACATAACTCAATTTTATTATTAATTCTCTAGTCACATAAAAGGCATAGAAACATGCACAGTTACATAAACTTTCTAACTCAAGAAAATAGAACAAAGGAAAATGATATTCCTGATCACAGCTAAAAAAGTTTGAAAACTCTTAACAATAATCTCCTGTAGAAAATTCTCTCTATCTTCTAATGATGATTCTAGTGATCTCTGCACCCCTATTTATAGCATTGGATTAGATTTGGATTGTCTACACATTCCCAATCTAACGGCCTAATGGAACTAGAAGTGTTTAACACAAGATATTTCTTAGATCTGAAAAATTTTGTCTTCCTACAATTTCATTAGCCGACATAGATACCCAGGACGCTTCCTACTTTTAAATGAGAGAGGACACTTGACCAATTCCTTCTCTCTACTTGAAAACCCTCTTATTATTCAAGAGGCACCAAATAATGACACATGGCATGCTCCACAGCACTTGCTGAAGACACACGACACTTTCCACGTAACTTATACTCTTTATTGTGCCTTCACTTAGGAGTGTTCCATCCTCAACATATGTCACCGTCCGCTTCTCCAAAACTTTAACAGCTTAACATAAATTGGGACCCACAACACTTCTCACCTGAGCAACTTCAAAAAAAAAGGAACAGGAACAGGTGACACTTTTCGTGCATCTTTGTCAAGGTAAATGTGGTGGTCTCTACTACTTTTAACTACCCTTTGAGAATCCTATAAAAGGTGATACTTGGCAGCCTCCACGTCACTCTATTTATCCTATAGAACATTTGGGCCTTATTTCATATTTACACAGATGGTGATACTTGGTGGCTTCTGCTTGCCTTAGAAATAAGACCCGAGACCCTCCACAATCTTTGCCTATCAATGAACCAAAATGAAGATAATTCAGATGTCAACACTTGGCAGCTTCTGCTTGCCTTAGCTAGGATATGTGGCTTCTTCTATTGCTTTTAGAAAAGCATAATGAAATCTTTCGTGGTTTCCACCTGGCACCTTTCACTTGATCCTGACAAAAGCTTACTGAAAAGAAGCTTTCGAGACGTATAAGAAACATGAGATGTGGATGCTGACACTTGTTACACTCTGCTGAGTTACTATGGGATATGTGGTGCATGCTGACCAACTTATAGAAAGTATGAAAGGTGCCTCTGTTGATGACACTTGGCAGCTTCCACTTGATTTTGACACTTAGACCAAATTGAGGCAAAAATAAATTTGAGCTCGTGCTCTAAGTCAAAACTTCATTGTCTCAAACCAAAGTGTGTAGGGACAACAATTTTGGATTGTACAACTAAAAAAATCAAAATAAAATGTAGAATAGTTTTTACTCTACAGTTATTGGTGACCCCAAGGGCTTTTGATCCTGCTCAAAAAGAATCCACAACTCCCGCATGATCAAAATGTGACAAAAACAAATCACAAATTTAGTAAGGCTATCTGATAAGTAGACCACTCATGATCAGATAATCCCTACTTATTTTTTAATTCGTGAAAGGCTAAATCTAGATTGATAATATCTTTGTGTGAAAAATTCTACAAAATCTAAACTGTAGCCTTCAATTTAAATTCAAGCTGGGAAATAGGAATCAAAATGACTTCTAATTCTAGCACTGGTGAATCATCCCTTACATCCTAAAAAATTGACTAATCATTCTGCCTGGCTAACAACAACGGTTTAATTTCTTCAATCATCAACACAGTGTTGTCATCAGCAAAAGGGGAAGGAAGACCTAATTACACCAAATATTTGATGTGTTGTTTAATTTCATTGATTCCTTCTTTCATCACATCTAGAAGCTCTATGTAATTTATTGCTGTGGAATTGCAATTGAGAACCTCATTCACTCATTTAGCAGTGACCATTCTGTCATTAATCCTTGATGCTGACAATGTTCCATCAGTTACATCATATAGCTTTTGCAGCACCATTTGGGAGTCCAACACTCTCGCAGAGACAGTGGACAAAGTGTCTTCTACTGAAGTCTCCACCTTTTCACACAATTTTTGTGCATTTAGCAAAAAGGTTAGAGAAGGTCTGAGTTGGGTAATCTCCTAAGAGACTCTTTTCCATATTGATTCATAAAGCTCCTTCACCAGATATAACACCCGTACATTCTATGGCCTATTAGCCAACTCAAGTGTCAATTTTTATACCCTTTGTCACTTGACTTGAAGCTGGGCCTGTATAGACGCAGTGTTATTCTACTCATTCAGCAGCTTCTATTAAAGTTGAGTAACCTGTAGAAGGCTTTCCTCACATTTTTCATGAAATGTTGTCTTTTCCCACCTTAAGGTTGTCACTACATCCTTCACCTACATTAGCCCTACTTTCAAAGAATCATTTTGGGCCTGGATAGCCTAGTGAGTCTGAAGAGAAATAGTATCTTGCAACTATTTATTAAGACTCTCTATTTCAATATTATTAGTATTGATCTCTGTGGTCAAACTGCTATAGTTTGCCTTCTCTTTGGCCAGATCAACCTCCATCTTCTGGAGCTTTCTTGATATTATCAAATAATCTTTGGCTACTACAGAAGTAGATTCATTTAGTATCTCGACCCTATCTTATGGTCTGAATAGGGACATGTCTATTGCCACTGCATTCATTGTGTAATCCTCTGGCTGTATCTGCTCATTTGGCTTGACTATATTTGGTGACAAATGTGTCACCATTAGTTTTTGTTTTATTGGGTCAAATTGTGACCTCATATGTGGTGTAGCCAGGGCTTTATTATCTTTGTTTCTCTTTTTCTCCATTTGGGCTTCCCTTGCCTTCCTCACAGCATATGCTTGAGTTTGGAAGGTAGAAGGAGAGGCAATGTGCCCACCCGCAAAAGGAAAACCTTGTGCTAATCCATATGGAATATATAATTGTTGGCTATGGGCAATCTAAGGAGATACTTTTTTGGGAATAGAGGGGGAAAAGTGAGGCAATGATATAGCTTGAGTGTGGATAGACGGGGGAAAATGAGAAATGGGCACAGTGGAGGTGGCAGGGGATGTCATTTGGCCAGATAGAATCATCACCCCTAAAGGAGAAGAAAGAGATTGAGAAGGAGGATGAGAAACAATACTTACCTGAGGAGCAACCAAGGTACTCTGTGATTGGTGTTGTGAGGGTTCTTCCCTCTCCTCTAAATCAAGTTGGAACCTCAGCCTTTTATGTCTCCTTGGTGTTTCTTTTTCTGGCTATGCTCCCTTCTCTTCAATATTTACCACTGTTGCTAGTGGTGTTTGTATGAAACTGGGAACCTCAAGAACTGACGCTGATGGAGAAGATTTTGGTGGTGAAGATACCACACCCTTTTGTTTTTTGATGGTACTAAGAGATTGGGGCCAAACAGTTATAGTGACTACTGCTGGAGTTTACACTGGGGCTTGCGTTGTTTGACTGGACTCTGCTCTGGCTTCTGGCTCTCCACCCTGTGTCTGCAAATTACTTGTATTAGGGCTAGACATAGGAGACAGATGACATTCATCCTAGAGTTCCTCCCATTTCTCATTTGAATCCACATTTCCAAAAGAGTGGGTTGTCTCACAAATCTCTTGCCTATATTTCCAATAGGCTTCTATTTTTTCAGCATTTCAGTCTTTATTCTTTAAGGCTATTCATAAACCAAAAGTCATTCTAATTTTGGGGTCAAAATCCCTTTGCTTAACATAAAAAGTTTCTTATGGTCTGTTTTGTTGAAGAGGCAAATCTGTCAATTCAACATAAAACTTAGGAATATCCTCCCTAGGATTTTTTTTGTTTTCCCAAAAGAGGTGGTCTTCATGTGTAATTCTGGCAACAGCCCTATTAGTCCTAATTCATGAAGCTATGAAACCATTTGGGTCATATACCCATTTATCTTCAATTATAAGGAAACCCAGGGAGGCTAGCTTTCTAAGCAACACAATCTCAGCATCTCTGGCCTCAAGTGCCATGTCATTTGTCACCCATGGGACATCATACATTTTCCTCTTCTTCTTCCCAGAGCCATATTCATTATCTACCATTGATGTCTACCTGGTGACCTCTAAGAATGCTAACCTAAGGGTTAAAACCTTAGGTAATAGCACTGGTTCCCCACAAAAACCATGAACTCTAATAATAGTATGATGGGATCCAAAAAAGTAATCACAAGGGATAGGGAAATTTGTCATAAGGTTTGATACACTTGGAAATAGTCTATTTATAGCTAGTTCTGGGCTTAGATGATAAAAGGTAGGGGCAACAAAAAGTTTACAAAATTCATATGGGTCTCTAGTTTTGGACAAAATATGGGTCCATACAAACACAGGAGTGGTCCTATGTAGACCGAAGCTTGGGTCATACATGTTTAGATGCATGTGTTGGGAAAATATGCCAGAGTTCTGATACAACATAAGGTGAAACAAATAAGAGGAATACCTGAAAATCCCTTTAGCTCTAAACTAGGCAAGTTGTTCCACCATTGAATATGCAATCTACTCAAAGAAATCAAGCCAATACTCCTGAGTCTTGTCAACAATTTTCAATCTAAAGAGGATAGACATTTGTTCCTCATAAATGGTTATATCATCTTTCATTCTGAAAATGAAAGCCATCATGGAAAGTGCATCTTGACTAGCTTGGGAAAATTGTGCTCTTGTTATTGGCAGTGTCAGCATAGTAGTATCATCATCACCTAATTGCAGCTCTATTTTCAGAAACCTCAATTGAGTATTGACATTTGCCCACATTTTCTGCATCTTGGCAATGGTGGGAAATGTCATTGTCTTGTCACGGTGCAAGGCTAACATGTCTCTGATAGCCTTTGGTGTAATTTTCACTGTGAATGGACCCTATTGTATGGTATTTGAAGGTGCATGAAATAATTTGGCACATATTTCAACCAAGTCAGGGCATAGATGCACACCTGGGACAATGAATTATGTCAGTTGTGAAGTCCATATCCTCATTGTGAATGTCTCATATTGTCCAACCTTGGCCCTCTGAAGACACCTTTGATGTGCCCCTTCTCTAAGAGTTTTGCTACTAGTTCTTTGAAGAATTGGGTCCATGATTCCATTTTCATAATCTTTTACCTTTGCTAGGTTATTTTCTTGACCAACTTTAGGGACTCTGGTCCATGGGTAGGTCTTTAATGGTTACGTAGGGGCTGAAGCATATGATTTGCTTGTAAGGAACTTATCAAGGGATTCATCAATCCCAGACCCTTGTTGCGAATACTATTCTTCCTCCATATCTATATCTATTCTTTGAAAATAGTAAACTACGGTAATAGGTATGAATCTTTTGAAATAAGGAAGCACTTTCACTTAAGCAGGTTTGTTATGAGCTGAAAATGCAAGTAGCAGGGGTTTTCTAGCAGACACAGGAATGTTTGAGAAATTGTAAGATTTAACTCTTGTTATGAAGTATTTATTGACCCATCAAGTCTCAAAATGGCATTAAACCTAGATAACCATTAGAAAATCTTACTAAATCTTCATGGAACAACGAGTTAGACATGTCATGCAAGTGGTTGCGCAAGGTACCTTGGGGAATTTAAGATTTGGGAGATATTTAAAGTGTCGAGAGTTTTTTGAAATTTTTGAAAAAGGCTCTGAGTTGTGGCTACATGTTCAAAGAACACTTATTTAAAATAAAGAGCGGGAAAGGAAATGGGAAAACAAAGAAACTAGGAAAGGGAAACTATCTATCTATAATACATTTGAGACACAGCTTAACTAAAATGCTTCAAGTAGATCCCATTCATAGGAATCTCTTCAGGTTTGCCTTCCATTGTTTCCAGCTCAAATGAATTCTTCTATTTACATGCATGAATTTTATAGGGGATAGTCCATAATGCTTCAAATTTAGTATGTTGAATTAGCTTGGCGGCTCTTGCATCCCATTTCAAAACACTAGATTTATCATTCCAATGAAGTCAAGACCCCATTGAGCAAAAGGTTCATCAACAATTATAGGACTGAGAGGCATTGTTGCATTCCTTCTCATCCCCACATAATATTGACAAGATTGACATTTTTTAACCAGTTGATAACAATTTGTAAATAAAGTAGGCCAGAAATAACCTGCCTCACTTATCTTTATGGTCATGGTCTTTGCAAAAAAATGTCCACCTGAGACTCCATGATGCATTTCATGCAGTATTTTCTCAGCCTCATCCTTCTCTACACATCTTGAAAGTTTGCCATCAGAATTTCTTCTGAAAAGAACTTGTTCAATTAAAACAAAATGGATTCCTTGCATCCTATAATATCTCTTCTTGTTTTGAGGGAGTTCTCTTAGGTAAATCCCATATTTCATAAAATGAATCCTATTTGTGAGCCAGGAGTTTTGATCAACCTCTTGTATCCTCAATACAGTTTCCTTTTCCATTTCTGAATCTATTTCCACAGGTATCATCTTTTCAAGCTCTTGAGTCATGTATTGGTATAACCCCTACCTCTGACTAACTTAGTGGTTTTTACCTCTACATCATATCCAAGGATCTTTGTTATCTAGTTTGCCTTTTTTCAGTAATTTCACCCTCCATAATGTATTCTCTAACACTTGGGTGAGCCACAAGTATCAGAATCTTACTTCCTGATACTATATGCCTGAATTTCTTGAGGGCTTTTACCATAGCATATGCTTTTTTCTCTACAAAGTTGTATCTGGTTTCATATTCTCTAAGAGTCCTTGAGAAAAAGGCTATTGGATGCTCTCCCCCCTGTTTATCATCTTTTTGTGTTAGAACAACAGCAATATTGAGCTCTCCTCCATAGACATACATTACAAAAGGAATAGAAAAGTCTAGGTTTCTAAGTACTGGGGCTGTTGAAATTGCTTTCTTGACCTCTTCAAAGGCTTGCCTTCTTTCTGTAGTCCACTTGAAAACCAGGTATTTTTTCAACAAGAGTGACACTGGTCTTACTAAGCCTGCAAAGTCAGATATGAACCGACTGACAAAATTAATCTTTCCCAAGAAAGATTGAATTACTTTCTTATTTACTGGGAGAGGTAAGTTCATTATAACTTCCACTCTTTCTGGGTCTATGGAGATTCTTCTCTAGATACTATATGTCCCAATAAATTGCCTTGAAGTATAGCAAAGATGCATTTCTTAGAATTTAAGGATATTCTAAATTCTTGACATTTCTTAAAAACAGATCCTAAATGATCAAAATGATCAACAGCATTTTTTAAAAAAATAGTAAGATCATCAAGATAAATTAGGATGATTTTATTTATAAGTTCTCCAAATGCTACATCCATAGCTCTTTTAAAAGTGGCTCCAGCATTTGATAAGCCAAATGGCATCTTAGCATATGCAAATGTTCCCCATTTGGTAGTAAAAGTAGTCTTGTATTGGTCTTCATCAGCCAACCAAATTTGATTGTATCCAGAGAAACCATCTAACAAGAAAAATCTCTTTGATCCAGCCACAATCTGTAAAATTTATTCCATAGATGGCAAGAGATAGTGATGTTTTAGAGATGCTCTATTCAAGTCTCTGAAATCTACACAGAGTCTTATGTCACCATTCTTTTTCCTGACTGGTACTAGATTTGATACCCAGGTTGAGTGCTTGATTGGAAAAATTATTTTAGAATCTAAAAATTTCTGCAACTCATCCACCATTAGAGATTTGATCCTTGGATTTATTGGCCTATGCTTCTGTCTGACTGGCTTTATTCCTTTAGTCAGCTCTATTGTGTGTTGAATGCTATCTCTATTATATCCATGAAGGTCTTCATAGCTCCAGGCTATGACTCTATCATATCTTTTTCATAAGTCAATTAGTCTTTCTCTTTCCTCTTATGTTGTAGAATTTCCAATTTTTAATTTTCTCCCTTCACTCACCTCTATTTTAGAATAATTTATTTTGTTTACTTGGAACCTTTTCTTCTCTAGGCCTACATCTTCTTGATCAAATAGGTTTTCTAAAGTGATTAAGCCTTTGGGAAGCTCATTATTCTTTAATTTTATAATTTGATCCCCATATGCCTCTTCAATTTTTGGTTGCGATTGATCAACAAATTCCCCTGATTGTTGCAAGAATGATAGTACCTGAGAATCATTCTCAAATACTTGCCAATTCTCATCATTATCTGGGATAGTTGGTCTTACAATAACTTTTATTGATTCATTATTAACTAATAGGCCAGTTGCTGGATCAAACTGTGAGCCAATCTGTGCCATCCTATTAGCTTCAAAATTTTGGGTTCTTGGAACTACTTCAATATTGAAAGATTCAAAATATTCTATTAAGTCCCAAATCCTGTGTCTATAGGATCTCATCCTTACATTTTTGGCTATTGCCTTTTCCCTAATTTGCTTCACCACTAATTCTGAATCTCCTTTTACTATTAAATTCTTTATTCCCTTTTTATTGGCTAAAATGAGCCCATGGACTAAGGATTCATATTTAGCATCATTATTGGTACAAGAAAATTGGAAATGAATAGCTCTCAAAAATTTCTCCCCATTTGGAGCAACAAGACAAATTCCTGCTCCAGCACCACTTTTACTTCTAGCCCCATCAAAATTTAAGGTCCATATTTCTGAATCTTTTTCAGATTCTTGAATAGTTGGTGTCTCTTCCCTTAAAACATTTGGGATTACATGATCTTCATCAAAAATGACATAAGTGCCTAGACCAGTAGAGTCATAATTTCTATATGGATCACTATGCATCATAGCTAACAAATAGTTATTTTCCTCTTCTTGGTCATGTTCAGTCCATTTACCCAACTCTTGAACAAAAACCCTTTCTTTTTTATTTAGCATAGCATGATCTGCCTCTAATTTTGATGTTGGTTCATTGGTGATGTGATCCTTTGATAGTGGTTCAGATAGAATTTTCATCTTTGAACCATATTTGGTTCTTAGGATGAGGTGAGACCAATCAAGGGACATATATCCTCCTATTTTAGCTGTAAAGTCTCTGGATAAACATAAACCAAAAATAGGAGGTATATCTATGACTACTACATCTTGATTGACAATTATATTGGGACAAGTATATAATTGCAATGGGAGTTGTTTAATTCTCCCTATTGTTTGTACTGATTTGCCATCTAGCTGCATAACTCCTTTAGTAAGTGGTTCATATTTTATTTTTAAAGCATCATCTATTTGCTTAGGCATTACTGTAGTACTAGCCCCTGAATCTATCAACGCATTATGCAAGAGTTTCTTTCCAACTATCAGATTCAAATATAAAGGCTCTAATTTGGATTTACTTACCTCTATTACATTGTTCACAAAGGTTGTTGTCTTTAGAGGAACTGTGTCCTTGATCTTTTCTTTATTAGCAAGTCCTTATTTGGTGCCATTATGTTTAGGCATTGCTTAGCCTTGTAGAGCTTCTTGTAACAACGTCTTTTATTCAAGAATAGCTAGTATGTCCCATATTGATACTTGTGTTGGAGTCCTCTTCAGCTGTTCCACCACATTCATTGGTCCCAATGCTTGAGTTCTTTGAAAATAAGGATATCTTGATTTTTATTGAACTTGTGCAAGAATCACTTGGTTCTGTACTGGCTGAGGCACTTCCTATCTGACAGTTGTGTTTCTTTGACCTTGAAATGGAGGATTCTCCATAACTTGACTATTTGTAACTTCAAGCTATTCCATCATTCTTCTCATTGATCTAGTATAGTATTTTGATTGCACCACTGGTTTCTTGGAAGCAGAAGCTTAATTCAAGAATACTGATTCTTCATCTTCAACCCATGAAAACAAAGAATGTTCAGGGGCTATTTCTTCTTGTTGTTGTAGAGACATCCCTTGCATCTGAGCCATCAGGACTGAATTTTTCATACCAAGAGATTGATAAGTTTGTGCATCTGAAGTACTGGCAAATTGTCCATCCATTCTTCTTTGCTCTGTCACCTTTTGTTTTAAATTACCCATGGGACAATCTCTAGGTGTATGAGCATTATTACAAGGAAAACACCAGGCATTGGTGCTATCTGCATAATTATTTTTCCCTTGAACAATTTCCCTATTTGGATTGGGGGAAACAATCTATGAGGGTGTAGGGACTACCACTAATTGATTTATTGGCTGAGAGTTATTTTGCCTTTGATGACCCTGATATTGGTTTGGATGTGATGGAAATTAATTTCCTTGATAGCCTTGATATTGAGGTCTGGGGTAAGGATTATTTTGTCTCTTTGTGTTAATTAGCTCATTATAAAATGTCCTTAAGATATTCTTGATATCATCCATCTCGGATGATTGAGCAGGGACAAGTTCTTTAGCAGGTGGTTGAGGATATTTATACATAGACACAGGTGGGGCTATGGAATTAGGGGCTTCTTGAGGTAATGGAAAGGTAATTTCTGGAAACATGGGCTTGGGAGGCCTTGAGGGTAACTTTCTTGTATCTATTAAATTATTTTTAGCTCTGACTGCATAGTCATAAGCCTCTGGCAGAGTCTGGCCTCCAACTGACTGAATCATAATAGATATATCTAAATTTAAAGCTTTAAGATAAAATACTATAGCCATACCTGGTAATGGTAGCTATAGCAGGAATCCTTTTCCAAGTCTTTTGAAATCTTGAATTAAAGTCAGTCATTGCTTCTTGTGGTGCTCTTTGAATAGTAATCAATTGTTACAACAGAGAAGATTTATCACCCTTTTCTTCAAATCTTTCAAAGAAAAGATCTCCAAGCTAATCCCATGTAGATATTGTATTTGGAGTCAAGGATCGGTACCATTCCAGATCTTTCCCTTTAAAAGAAACTCTACTAATTTTATAGCCACATTTTGCTATGTGACAACATGTATGGCACAGACATCAGACACATCTTGCAAATGTTCTTCAGGTGTTTTAAAATCTTGCCCACTAAATTTGGGCAGAGCCTTCAAGGCATTTATTGGAATACGGTCCCAAGTGGGTGGTGGTATTGGTAGGATCAAAGGACTGCAAGTGTTCCAACTTGCATAATTCCTTGGGGGTATAGGAGCCCCATATTTACTCTTGGTATTGGTATAAACTGATTGACTCTTCGTCTCAGACTAGTTATCAAAGGCGAAAAAAGAATACCTGGATCTACAGCAAATTGAGATCTTGTCACTAGTCCACAGCTCTGACTCCTTGTAGCTCTCTGGTTCATACGGTCTTGAAATAAAATTCAAGATGGTGTCCCACCAGGTGTGCCAAAAACTATTGATGATTAAAATTGCACTGCTTCTAACACCAACAATGGGAAGTTTCAAGAATGTGGGACTTGCAACCTGAAACAACCTCCAGATTTTAAAGAAGCTGGCTCTTCTTTATATCAAGGGTATAATGGAAAAGGGATATGAATTAAACAGAAACACAAGTGCAACTAAAGAAACTCTAACTATGGCGATGCGCCTGAATTTAATTCAACCCTTAAGCATAGTGAAGCTATATGTAAGATTCAATTACATTAAAGAGCGAACAAGGCATGATCAATGTAAAAGATAGAAAACAATAGAAATAGAGGCTCTCAACTGAGACTAATTTTGCAGTGACACAAAGAAACATCAACAAAGGCATAAAACTCAGTTTTATTATTAATTCTCCAGTCACATAAAAGGCATAGTTACATAAAATTTCTAACTCAAGAAAATAGAACAAAGGCAAATGATATTCCTGATCACAGCTAAAAAAAATCTAAAAACTCTTGACAATAATCTCTTGTTAAAAATTTCCTCTATCTTTTGATGATGATTGTGGTGATCTCTGCACCCCTATTTATAGCATTGGATTAGCTCTGGATTGTCTACACGTTCCCAATCTAATGGCCTAACTGAACTGAAAGTGTTTAACACAATATATTTCTTAGATCTGAAATGTTATGTCTTCCTGCAATTTCATTAGCTGACATAGATACCCAAGACGCTTCCTACTTTTAAACGGGAGAGGACACTTGGCTGATTCCTTCTCTCTACTTGAAAACCCTCTTATTATTCAAGAGGCACCAAAAAATGACACATTGCATGCTCTGTAGCACTTGTTGAAGACACACGTCACTTTTTGTGTAACCTATACTCTTTACTATACCTTCGCTTAGGAGTGTTCCATCCTCGACATCTATCACCGTCTGCTTCTCCAAAACTTTAACAACTTAAAAGAAACTGGAACCCACAGCACTTCTCACCCGAGCAACTTCAAAAAAAAAGGAACAGGGACAGGTGGCACTTTTTGCTCATCTTTATCAAGGTACATGTGGTGGTCTCTACTACTTTTAACTACCCTTTGAGCATCCTGTGGAAGGTGATACTTGGCAGTGTCTGCGTCGCTATGTCTATCTTATAGAACATTCGGGCCTTATTTCATATTTACATAAACGGTGACACTTGGTGGCTTTCGCTTGCCTCAGAAACAAGACTCGGGACCCTCCATAGTCTTTACCTATAAATGAAGCAAAATAAAGAAAATTTAGATGTCGACACTTGGCGGCTTTTGCTTGCCTCAGCTAGGATATGTGACTTCTTTTGTTGCTTTTAAAAAATCATATTGAAATCTTTCATGGTTTCCACTTGGCACCTTCCACTTGATCCTGAGAAAATATTATTGAAAAGAAGCTTTCGAGACGTATAAGAAACATGAGATGTAGATGCCGACACTTGTTACGCTCTGCTGAGTTACTATGGGATACGTGGCGTGTGCCGACCAACTTATAGAAAGTATGAAAGGTGCCTCGGCCGATGACACTTGGCAGCTTTTGCTTGATTTCGACACTTAGACCAAATTGAGGCAAAAAGAAATTTGAGCCCGCGCTCTGAGTCAAAACTTCACTGTCTTGAACCAAAGTGTGCAGGGACAAAAATTTTGGATTGTGCAACTGAAAAAATCAAAATAAAATGTAGAGTATTTTTTACTCTACATTATCAAAAAAAAATAGAAATAAATTTGTTGCTACATCTCTTCCCCCTGAAAATTCTATTGTTGTGCTCTCCCCAAATGCCCCATATGATATGTGGCAATGAAAGTTTTCAAATTTTCTTGAGAAGGGCATTTTGAAAGGGGCACCACCATGACTGCCATACTTCTATTAAAGAACTAGCTTGTACCTAAGAGACGTTAAAAGTTTTAAAAAAATAGCTCCATATATCATGAGAGAAAGAACAATTCACGAGCAAATAAAAAATAGATTCATTATCCTTTTCACATAGGACACATTTGTTGGTTAAGATATAACCTCTTCTTATTAAGTTATCAACTGTAAGGATTCTATTATGAACCATAACCTAAAGAAAGAAATTTTAAGAATTAGCCATTTGTCCCATAACATCTCCCAACTGCAATTGACTTCATGTTCTTGTACTAGAAGATCATATCATGATTTAACTTTGTAGTGACCATTGAAAGAGTCCTTCCAAACAAGTTGATCTTCTCTATTAGTGTTTGGTATATGGACGTTTCTGAACAAATTATTCATATTAGATAACCTCAATGTATCCTCTTGATTTAAATTATCCAAACTCAAACTTTTCCAACATTTAGCTCTTTTCAACTTCTACCAATACTCATGCACTTTATACCCATATTTATTCTGAATATTTTCTTGCAAATGTTGGCCTATGTCACTCTGAATAAGAGGAAGCTCTGAGACCTAGGAGTCTTTCTAGAAATCGACCTTATAACCATTTTCGATATGCCATTTAGACCCTATTTTAATCAAATACTTATTTGAGATCGTGAAGTTCTGGACATATGATCCATGAACAAAATGATCTTATATAAGGATGTTGATAGATTCCCTATCTTCTAAATACTTGAAAGATAGAATTTTAACCAAAACCATACTCGACTTGATAAATCTCCTCATGAACTTCGAAATGAGAACTTTATTCATCATTTGTAAGTTCCTTAATCCAAGCCCACCATATCTTTTTTTGGAGCAGACTTTATTCCAAACAACAAGATGGAATCTGTTTCTTTCTTTTGATCTAGTGCAAAGAAAATTGTGTTGAATTTTAGTTAATTTGTCCTCAACTCCTCTTGGCAAACTAAAAAGCAAAAACAACTATACATGAAGGATTTGGAACACACTTTTGATAAGTAAGACCTTGTCTACTTGAGATAATAGCTTGTTTTTCCAACTTGCAAGCTTTTTTTTTTAACCTCTTAACCAAAGGATTCCACACTGTGTAGGGAGTTGATTGCTAAAGAGAGGCATATCAAGATATGAAGAGGGTAAATCCTTGATTTGACAACCTAAAAGAAGAGTTATTTTAGCTTGTCTGACCACCGACGTATTGAAGAAATAAACAGAGCTTTTGTCAAAGTTAATTTTCTAATTAGAGCCCTAGTCATACATCACTAGAAGTTTTTTAATAATTTTCGCTTCCTACATAGACGCTTTAGCAAAAAGAATGGTGTCATCCGCAAATTCCTGGTGAGATACAAGTTCCACAGAACGGGCTAGTTTAAAACCTTTCAAATCTGAAGAAACAATAGCGTTAGAAATAAATATACTCGAAGATTCAACGATAATGATGAAAAAAAAGGGAATAGGGAATTCCCTTGTCACCCCTTTAGCACTCTTAAAAAATCCATGAGCTACTCCATTCACCAGAACAGAGAACATGCATGAAGTAATACAAAATCTAATGATTTTCCTGAATTTGTCTCGAAAGCCAAATTGAGACATAATTCTATCCAAAAAACTGCAATCCAATCTGTCATATTCCTTAGCCATGTCCAATTTTAACACCATTGTTGCTCTTTAGTTGTTTTCCATTGAATGTATGGTTTCATTCACTACAATCATCCCATCTTAAATTTGTCTAGCCGTTACAAATCCTCCTTGTTGAGATTGAATGATTTTTTTCTTGAAAGGTTGCATTCTTAGTGAAATCAGTTTAGTGATAATTTTATAAATAAAATTACACAAACTAATAGCCCTAAAATCTTAAAAGTTCATAACTCTTTCCTTTTTAGGAATAAGAACTAAAAAGGTATGGTTGAATTCTTTTTTATAGTTGAGCAGTAGAAAAGAATTTGTTCACGGCTGCAACCACATCATCTTGTATAATATCTCACAATTTTTTTTAAAAAAATTATAGAAAATCCATCCGAGCCAAGATTTTTATCTAAATTTATTATGAAAAGAACAAATTTAAAATATTTATTAAAAATTATTATTATGAACACTTCTTAAAATATATAAAAGACCACACCATTTATGAGAAATCGCACCACCTTTTTATTTACCATCGCCTTCATTAAAAATATAAAATATTTTTACTTAACACATTATGCACAAAAATGTAAGGTGAGATAATATGATTACCTATAACCGCTCTCCGAACTCAAAATCTAACGCCCGAAAACAATGCATGATAAAAAGAAAATGGATGAAAGAGGGAGTGACTTCATATAATTTTTAAATTACTCGGGACTCCCTTTTATCTTGCCAGCACATACCCTAATAAGAATGGACACACATCACAAGTATTGTGATCAAGATTAACAAACCAATAATATTATTAGTAACTCATGTAATAGAAGTTAAAGATGAAGATACGATCACTTTAAATTGGTTCTTTATGAATCCCACCTTTTTTTTAATCCTCAATCTCTCTCTCTTTCTTTGTGCATTTTAATATGTATATTTCAGTGGTTACTGGATTTTAACTTTATGTATATATATATAAATTTAAAATGTAATTTTTTATACATAATTTTGGTAGGGTATTTATTAATAATAAATTTATATTATTTTATAATATTTATATATTTATTAATTATTAGTTTAAATTAAATTTTCATTAATGTAATTTTTATATGTTTTAGTTATTTTTTAAATTTTTTCTCTTCATTTTTTTTTTTCTATTTTTTTCAATTTTTGAGATTTCTTCTCAAAAAATATAATGTATAATTTTGGGTCTTCAAAATGTATATGATGAAA
This sequence comes from Torreya grandis, assembly GCA_037957365.1. Lineage (NCBI taxonomy): Eukaryota > Viridiplantae > Streptophyta > Pinopsida > Cupressales > Taxaceae > Torreya > Torreya grandis. Next base: position 3,953,141 of record JARHVA010001020.1, read on the forward strand.
ATTTAGAGTTAGGTTTTTTTAATTTTTATTTTGAAGATTTATTACTTCAAACATTCATTCACTGTGATGTATTGTTAAACATTTGTGATATTGTTATTTATTGAGGGCCCTGATAAGTAGTTAATGTTTTAAAATATTGTTAATCCGAAACACAAAATTTAAAACAACCATTTTCCTTATTCATTTACCATTTGAAATGTATTATTATGGATTTGAAGAAGGTGCTTAATTTCCAAAAAATTCATAAAAAATTTTAGAAAAACTAATAAAAATTTAGAGCCATAAACTTGATGAACAAAATTGATATATTAATTTTTACATGTTTATTGTTTACTAAGCTCAATCTCATATTTCCAAGAACAACCTTTTTTTTTTTGAAAAATATTTATATAGATTTGAAAGAAGAAATATCTATTTATTAAAGTGTATTTTGAAGTTGTTTCCTCTGATTGTTTAGAGCAACTTTATACTCTTAAGACTTCATCAATTATTTTTATATTTAAATAAAATCATTTATTCTTTTAAAATATTTTATTATCATTTATTATATTAAAAAATAATTATGAAAAAAATTAATATTAATATATTCAATTTATTTACAATATTTATATATAAATACGATACAATATGAGTTAGATCCATTTATGTATTCCACACCCCCGTTTCAAAATAAGAGATTTTAGAAGTCATGGCGTAGAACCTTCGAATACAAGTCCATGCATACATAGCCTTGTAAATTATTATATTTGGCAATGATTGTTCCAAATAAAAAGTCTGGCAGAAAATAAATTTCAAAGTAGTTGACGTGTTAGGAGACGGGGAGGCTCCGCGTTTGGTAATCACGTGAAGAAATCTGTCTAATGGCAATGGCAATGGCAATGTTTGAAATAATAATATGAAGAATGGTTTTAAATTATATATGAAGTTGTTGGTCAACTTAGTGTTTGCTTCTCCGTTTTGGACCCACATTAACAATGAAATATGTTTTCAGTATTTTTCTTTTTATTTGGGGAAGGTTGCATGATATATGTTTCGAGTATTTTTTTTCCTTAAAATTATTGCTTCAAACTTGATGTAATGAAATAGTTTGATTGAGGCCGTCTCATAGCTAATTTAATTATAAGAAAGATTAAGCTCCTCTTAACTCTCATTCTCATAGGATTCTCTTTTATATACAACTTAGATTAATAAACTTTAAGAAAATAATTATAATTATAAAAATAAATAAATAATATATAAATTATTATTTTGGAAGTAGAGGAACCACCACCCGATAACATGGGTTTTTCATAACATACTTTTAATATTCTATGTTTTCTTTTATCAAGTGTCGCGCTTTACATGGTAAAATAATCATTTAATCATGTAAAGAGAAAACATTTTGGACTTCTTTGATCAACAATCCGTTTAATCATAAAGGAAAAAAATGTAACATTAACATAATTATGTGAGTTTTTAATATTAATACAACACACATAGATTATAATATATGCTATTAAGGATGTTTACTATCTTAAGCATTTGTTTCATAATTTAGGATCTATTCCTAAATGGAAAAATTTATTATATAAGATTGACATCTTAAACTTTTAGGACTGATGTTAGTCTTATATTTGTATAAATAATGGTTTTCACCATTGTTTTTTGATTGAATAAAATATTAGTTAACTTGATCTTTGATTAGATTTGGTATTAATGTGGGTGGGAGAGATTAGAGAGAATTGAAAAGATAAATAATATGGTGAGGAGCCTTAGTGCACTCCTTTTCTTTTCATGTGCAAGTCTCGAATAGCACATTTTCCCTTAATTTTCTCTCACATAAATTCACAGGAAGGTTCAAGGAAAGTTGGCACAACCCACACATAGAGGAGTCTATCTATAGAAAGATATAACATTTCTAAGTAAAATAAGAATCTTTAATTTGTTTGTTTTAGTACAAACAGAAGCACCAAGGTGGAATGAGGCACCACCATTTGATAGGAAACATCTGACTATAAAGAAATGTGGTATCTTAAATGTAAGGTGTAATTATTATTTATAATTATTGTTTGAAACACTATTTGCAAAATAAAATTTCAATACAACCACATCATTGATCTGCTAAATCAAAATAACCTACAAAAATTAATAAGCAATCATAAAACATCATTAAAGAAGAAGGTGTTTTCCAATTGAGAAGCCATAATTCTCTGAGGAGTGCCTTGCAAAACTTTCATGTACAAATCATTTATTCTTAGTTGATAAATATTTTTTTAAGCCAAAAATTTATTGTTTCACGAAATTTCAAAGTTTTCAAATTTCAAAATAAATTTATTAATTAAACTTTCAAAAAATATTAAATATTTACCTCAAAGAGATCTTGAAAAAATAACCAATTGTATAGTTCTCAAATCATAAAATCCTAAAAGCTAAAAAAATTACATGAAGATCTAGATAAATATTATAAAATAACCCTTTTAAGTGTTTTTTTTATAGAGATTAAAGTGTTCAAAAAATTAAACTTTAAGAATTTTTTATTTTTTTACCTTTAGAAACCCCTAAAAGTCAAATTAATTGTGCATTTGGAAAACTGTAGAAAGTATGAGGTTGAAAACTTGTAACATCGACTAAATTTAGAAAAAATTAATATAAATTTGTTTTTTCCTAAAACTTATCAAACTCTATTTAATTGTTTCTATATTTTATTTATAATGCTTGAAAATAACAATTAATTGTGTGATTTGTAAATCAGGTTGAGTTATGCTATTTTTTTTTCCAAGTATGAAATTATATAACAAAAAAAAATTGAAATTGTTTTTTGCTAGCTACCATAAATTGTAGTATTTAATTATTTTCATGATTTTTTAAAGGTATAAAATATGCCCATAATAGATCAGGAAACTTTAAAATCTCAAATTTGTGCAGTTTGCAAATCATAGTGTTTAGTATATGTGGGGCTGCAAATTCATGCTTACAAGTAAATTCATCACACCTTAATTACTACATTTAATGCCTCACATAGCTACAACATTGATAACTAATGCTTTGAATCTCTAAATTATAGACATTTAAAACTTCCCACCAATGACCTCCAACCAAGATTTTAACCAATTAATACCAAAATGCATAACTTAGCCTAAAAACACTAAAACACATTAAAAGAGTTGAAATTGATATATTCAAGTATCGATTTTGGCCAGAGTGTCACTAAATGGGGTAATGCAATTTATGAAGCAGCTAAATTTGATCAAATCATTTCGAGTCAAAATGACATTTTTGCACCTGGGTACTCTAGATTGCTTTTTTCTACCAAATTTATTGCACAAGATATGTGCCTTTGTTATTTTGCATTGGCATTATCCTAAATGGAAATATGGTTCCAATGCATCTAACATTGACATCCAATTTTAATCTAGTCAAATTTTTAGCCAATAATATGATATTTTGACCAATTTTTTAAATTTGTGCACAAATTACCAAGGTTTACATCAAAGTTGACTAATCATGTTTAAGGCTAATTAAACCAAATCAAGAGCTTAAGTTAATTTTCCACGAAAATTTTTGAATATTTATTTTTGAAAATTAATATTAAATAACTACATCATCAAATGACATCATTTCTTGGGAAGGCATCCCTAGACCATAAATACCCAAAATATTAGGATTAAGACACCCCATGCCTCATTAAGACCCTCCATGCCTATTAAATGCCCATCTATCCCAAATATTTATGGGGATATTTATAAATTTAATTACATAATTAGATTTATTCATGGCCACACATCTCAATCTTGAGATGGATGGTCATGGTTAATCCTAAACCATCTTGAAAATCTATAAATAAAAGAGCCATGAACATTATTTTTAAGCTATTTTGGTGCAGATTTATAATGCTAAATTGATTCCAAAATCCATAAAAATTGGTGTTATAATTTCAAATTATTCAACCAAGCCAAAGCCATAAGCTACATGGTGCCAAGAGGAGGTGGAGGATAGCCAAGCTCTATTACAACAGACTTTTTGAAGCACGAAGTTGAGCAAGCCACTTCAACAAGTTATTTGGAATATCCAAAGAAGGTGAAATGTTTATTTGTCTTCACATTCTAGTTGTGTTTCTTATTTGCTTTGTTTATTATGCTCTCCCCTTGAGATAGGCTTAGGGTGTTAGCTTAGTGTGTTCTTAGTTTGGATTTGATTTCATTCATTAACACCATACTAATCTCCTCCTATTGCAATCTTATGTTCACAAATGACAAATTCAATGGGATTTAATCTCAAAAATTTGGTCAAATTACATCTAAAAGTAATTTACTAACCATTGTCATGCAAGATTTTTTAGTGTGGAAGCAAACAAGGTAAAAAATTGAGCAAAAATCTATTTTTTTTGTAAGCCATGGTTTCGTTCTCAGGACTGTGTAACCCAACTCAACTGTGTACCCAACTCACCCCAACTCACCCCAACTCGACCCCAACTTGCCCCAACTCACCCTCATTTTTTAAAAGTCTTTGTCTCATCCTCTAAAGTGCTTCAAAGTAGGCAGTCCTAATTTTGTTTTTGTAGGTTGAAAGGCTAGTTTGGAAGTTAATTTGGGTCTTTTAACTAATCATACACTTCAATTTGGAGTTTAAAAAAAAGAACTTGGTTAAAATCATACACACTTTAAATTTGGTACCTAAAATGAATCTTTAGCATGCTAAGTCTTGAACACTTCAAACTTTGGGCTTAAAATGAACTTAGATGCTTATTATTTCATTTAGTCTTTTTGGTGTAATCTTTACATGTTTTTACAAATTAAAGACAAGGGTTTAAAGAACACCAAAATTTTTAATTAAGTTCTTTAAAATTGAACACATTTTCAAAGTTTGTATTCAATAGATCATTACTTAATTAGTTTTTTTTGGCAAAAAGAAAGATCGTGCATGTATGCTCTCCCATATGTCTCCTTTAGAGAAATTTTAAGATCAAAAAGCCAAATCTTTATTGCAAAGTGCCATAGTCAAAGGCATGAAAGAGATGTTTTGAAGGCTCTCCTCAAGGACCTACATGGCTTGAGTGACCTAAAAACAACCTTTAGATCTCTTTCACTTGTCATTTATTTTTACATCTTAGCTTGTGAGGGGGACTTCATTACCTCCCATGAGTTCTTTAGGGAAGTTTTGACCTGAGGTTTCATCTCCTAACATCATTTTCAACCTCTCTCTATGGGGGCTATATAAATTAGGATCCCCTCACTGGGATCATGGTTTGAACGGTTAAACCATCTCTGTTTGTAGAGGTTAAGCCTAGGACATTTGAGCATGTTAGACATTACATTACATTGAACAAGTGATGGATGTAGTGGTTATAAAAAGGGCAAGACATTTTTACAACAAGCCATATGATGCAGACCCAAATGATGTGCACTTCTTTTATATGCTGATGTAAAATTCGTATGCATTTGATCTATCTAAAATGTTCAAAAAATAATTAGTTTAATTCACCCCACTTTGCCATACCGTATCAGTTTAGGACTTGAGATGACTAGTTAGTTAGTTTATTCTTGTCTTAGATTAATTAGTTTTTTTGTGGAGTAAAAACTTGGTGTTAATAAAATGACATAACTAAACACATTGTCCCCAAATTTCTTAGAATGAGAAAGCGTTATGCTTCCCAAGTAAAAAACATTTTTTTCCTTATTCAAAATCATCATCATAAACTTTGTGTCATATCTTCCAATTTGGCATAGTTATGTTGCCCATTTGAGTCTATACCTTTTGCCACATTTTGTTTATGTCCTTCATTGATAGTTTAAATTCAAAATTGGACTCTTACAATTTTTAAAGGTTGATGTGTTAAATTGGGTCCACCACTTTGCACTTGACTTGTTTTAACTTGAGTTCAATTCCTAATTTGAATTGAGGGTTATTTTTAGACTCAACATCATTATCATCATTTTTTAAGACTCAAGTCGTCTTGCATGTTTACTAACTCTTTGATTCCTAGACTTTGGCTACCTATCCTATTTTTCCATTTGTCTATTTGATAGCACACTCATCCCTTAGAAAAATTTATCCAACTTTGTGTGTGGGTATCATTTGAGTATAGGAGGGTAGTGTTACGCTGCCAAAATTATGCTGGAACATTTTTGCCTTAGAGTTTTTGAAACAAGCATTTACCACATCTTTTGATTAGTTTAGCATTGTTACACTGCCCAAATTATTTTGAGACTTATTTCATAGACCTCTTTGCATAGAATCCTAGTCTGTTCAAGTTTTAACCATTTCGAGTTTCTTTTGAGAATCTTTATCCAGTACGGTTATGCCATTCACCTTTGTTTAGCTTATTCCTCAAAAGAACCTAGCTTTGTGCCATTATTTGGGAGAAAATAAACTATCTCCAAGTGCCTTTTGTTTCATACCTCATAATTATCAATCAAGTTTTTATGACCAAGATTCAAATGCCTAGTTTTTGTTAGAAGTGTTTCAAATCTGTTAGATTAAATATCTCATCTTTTAAAAAGTCTAGTTTTTGACATCGTTTGGCCAAAAGTCCTAGGACACAAACTTTGTTTGAGCCTAGCTTTTGATGTTATGTTTGGCTAAAAGACCTAGCAACTTTTTATTTTTCCTAGATTGGATTGATTTGAAACACTTTGACCTAGAATTTGGCATTTCAATTTACGGTCCTTTTACTTGACCTTTTTGTGTGAGATGTGCAAGATTCGACACATGACATTAGATTATTTTTTCACAAGTCATTGCATCAATTTTTTTGGATGTACCTATCCATCCTTTTGACCAAGTTAGACCTAGTTTGAACATATTTTTAGACATCTCATTTTTAGATTTTATATAACTCTATTTTATTTTGTCACAAAACATTCACTATGGATCCCAATATGTCTTTCTACACTTGTAGTGGCCTCATGTACAATATAGGATTTAGTAATGTGGTTGCATAAGAAGAAATGGCTCAAGACGCTTTTGTGGATAATGTTGCTTATGAGACGGATTCCTATCCATATTATAACACTCAAATAGGGGCACAGACCCAAGACCCATTGGCCTATTACTTGGTAAACATGATTCCTTACTCAGAGTAAGATCAAGCACAAATAGAGTAATACCTAGCTATGGTAACTATTGTTGAAGAACCTTTTCTTTATCTATTTGAGTGTCACTTATTGGAGAACAAAGATGATATTTTGGTTAAAGCCATAGAGGTAGGGCCCAAGTTTTTGGTAGAATTCCCCCATGATAATTTACCAAGTCTTGTAAGAATGCCTCATACATAATATACAATCAACATGCTTCTTCTAGTAATCCTTTAGCTCTAGTCCAAATAATGTATCAGGACCCTAGTATGATTTTTAAAGGCAAGGACCCCATGGAGGATCACTTTATACATATGCATATAGCATACCAAACTTACTTGAACCTAGTACATAATTTTAACCAAATGACCATGTCAAATAGGTCTCTCATAGATTTAGTTCCATCAACTAGAGTGTTAATAGAGTTGGCTAGTCAAGACAATCAGGGTGCAGACCTATTTATGCAAAACACTTTGGTTGATAAATTATTTCATACCCCAACCATAGAATAAGTGTCCTTTAATTATACATAGAATAGTGGCCAAAATGCAGTGGATAATGTGCAAGAAACATCCACTCCAAACTAAAGTGGTGTAGATACACATACAATGAATACACAAACAAGTGTACCTTTAGTTAACACCATGAGTGGTTCTCAAAATCAGGGAGTAGGAATATGTACATCCCAACCTCAACCAAATACTACTGCTAATCCTTAATCATCTACTTCTTCAAGCACTTGACCAATAGGATTAGGTAGCCAGCTAGTGACTAATGTCATGCCTCAACAATAAAATGTGATGAATCCTACTCCTCCCCAAAAGGTAATGAGTAGTATTCCACAATAATAGTCACAATACAATATATTGATGTAGTAAAGGTTGAACATGTTACCACCTCAATAGGGGAAACCAATGTTCCATCTCACCAAATAGTAAGGAACATACCTTTTTCCTCACAAACCAATGTGTCACTTCAAATCCAAATAATGTCCAATCAACAACATATGACTATTGGTCAGAAAATACCAAATATTTAACATGTGCCCACTTCTCAACTAAGATTCATGCAATAAATAGGTTCTAATGTTCCTCAAGTACCGATCATGTCACCTTTGCCTTTTATGCAGAATGTGCCACTAGTTCAAAGATAGGGTCTTAGTTCATAAGTACCCCCTCAACAACAAGGTTTGATTAGTCAACAACATGTCACTCTTCAACCTCAACGAGAAATATAGTTACATCCCTCCATTCCAACTTCAAAATCCCCAAAACCAAGCCTACATATCCAACCCTAACCAAAATATTACACAACCACAAATGCAATTTCAACAATCAAACCCTAATCCACACATGTGTATACTTGGTCCATTTACCAATCAAAGTAACATACCCCAACAAATACATCCATCATACCCCAATCAAAGTGTTCCACTTGTGACTACTCAACCATCTACCTAGGCCAATATCCCCCCTCAAGCCAATATTCCCTCTAGTTTCCTATCCCAAGAATTACAACAGATGAAGGATGTGACAGTTGTTATCCAACCCAAAAAATAAATTAAAAATTTTAAGTTAGATGATGTGTGTTCTTATCCATTCAACATAGAGTACTTATAGATACCATTTACTCTAAGATATGAACCATCAAAATTTGAAAAATATAAAGGGAAAGGTAACCCTAAAGCTCATTTAATCGAGTTCTTTATTGCATGCCAGCCAATGGCATATAGTGACATATAAATTTTATTTTTATTCCTAAGGAGTCTAGAAAGACAAGATTTGGAGTGATTTTTGAAGTTTCCCAAGAATTCTATATCCAATTTTGATGATATTTTAGACAATTTTGTGTAGCACTTTTCATACAATCTCGAGCACGAAAATTCTTTGATTAACTTAATGCCAGCCAAGTAGAAGGCTGGTGAGAGCTTTGTAAGTTATCTACAGTGATGGAGAGCCCTTGTAAGCTAATTCACCCATAATTTACCATATAAACAATTACCTATTGTATTCACCAAAAAATTGCATAGTGAGATAACCTATCATCTAGAACTATAGTGTGTGCATACCTTTAAGGAGATCATTGACAAAGGTTTGTTGATCGAGTGAGCCCTTATTAATAATGGAATCATCAATCTTACTTTAACTAATCAAAATCAAGGTACCAATTAGGGAATGATCAAAACTAACATCTTATCCAAGTGCAAACATGACAACTGGCATAGGCCAATAACCAAGATATACCAAAGCAATTCAACTACAATAAGAATGTTGTGGGAAATGAAGTAACTAAATCATTCCATGTCCAAATGGTGCAAACATCATCTGTTCAGCCAAAACTACCTTTTTATATCACTCCTACTACATAACCTCTTTAGAAACAATAGCATGCACCATAAATGTAATAGACTAGGCCCTCACAACAGACACAACCACCTTTGCTATTGCAAGTCCTTCCTCTAAGGAGAATAGTGCCTACTCACTACATTTTTAGTGACCTTGGAGAGCCTATTTAATATATGTTTCACAAACTCATCACTGCTAATCTAATTAGTTGGCATATAATGAAGCATTATCCTTAGGGCATTCCTTATCCTAATTGGTACCATGAAAATGAATTATGTGAATTTCATCAGGTCAATGGGCACAGTTTATGAAGATGTGTGCAAATCAAGCATTTGATTCAGAATATGTTGGAAAATGGGGAGATCACATTGGATAGTGGTGCTTCCACTTCCAATCAAACCCTTGGAATCTATCAAAACCCATTTCCTCAATATAATAACCAACAAAAATAACAATAACAACACCAACACCAACCAGTGCAACAACAAAATCAACAGTATCAAAATCAAAGGCCAAACTAATATAACCAGTAGAACTAATAATACTAGAATAATGGATAGAACCAAGGTCAAAATGGTAACAACCAACAAACCTACCATGAAAATGCACATGACTATAATAGAGTTGTAGGCCATATTATAGGAGGTAGTGTTAATGCCATCTCCATTAATCCTAGACCAAATTCTAATCAAATGAGACCGTTGCTAACCATACAAAACCAATCCAATTGTTAGCATATTATTGTATTTACCTTAGGTTATTTACTAAGGTAATTTATGTTGGTTAGTTGCCTTAACCACTTTGGTTAAGAGGTTAGTTTTTTGTTCGGTCTTTGCTATTTCATGCAAGATGACGTAGGTTAGTTTTCTTATACCCATCTCATGCTTCATAGGTATTTCATTTGTTTGCCTATTTAATATGCCTTCATGCTTGGTTGAATGGACGTTGAATATGTGCTCTGATATTCTCAATCTCATTTTCTCTATGTGTTTTATTTAATCTAATATGGTATCAGAGCCCATGGTTTGTAGAACCTGAGTGGAGGTCTGTGGAACCCAGAGAAAGGTCAGTGTCTTGCTAGGGAGGAGCTTTAGGTGCCTAGTGGAGAGCTGAGGAGAGAGAAGGCAACACGAGATTTGGAAAACTCAACCAAAAGGTCTAAAAATTGTCAGGAAGCATCAAAAGGCTAAATAAGACCTAAAGGATGTGAAAATAGGGTGTTTTAGAGGCTCAAAAGCCTCTGTTGAATTTATTTGTGCAAGGGTGTCGTACGGATCCCAGGAAAATAAAAAAAATCATTTCTTCATCTTTTCAGTGAAACAAAATCCTAAATCATGAGTTAAATAAAAACTAAGACACTGGTGAAAATAGTTTGCAATTTGGTTGAGAAACGGGCTCAAAATCTTCACTGAAGTTTCAGATGTAGGCTAATTTTTTGATTGGCTGAATTTTTTATAAAATTTTTAGTCTAAAGTTTTAATATTTCAATTATTTTTGATTTTTTAATTGAAATAAATCAAAACTTTAGCCAATAAGGGTTATTGGGGACCTACCGCTAACTAATAATCACGGAAGCATTCAGGAAGCTAAAAAATTCACCATTTTCTAGGTTTTTTATCTGGATGTCAACGGAGAAAGAATTTTTTAAATTGGAATTGTAGTTTTCCCAATTTAATTATTTCAGTGGTAGAATTTTTGTGATCTTGAAAATGGTATTGAGTTTGTTGCTGAAAACGGATAGGGTTGTTCGGTGTCAACATAGAATTAGTGTGTAGAAGGAATTTAAAAAAAAAAGTCATTATAGTTTTTTTGATTTTATCATTTTCATGAAAAACTAGGTAAAATGGCTAGTATTCAACACCTGTTACTACCAGATTCTCAAAAATTGACTGGCAAGAACTTTAGTTTGTGGAGTCACAAGGTTTTGACAATATGTGAATATATGAATATTGATCAAATAGTGCTCGGTAAAGAGCAAAGTCCTGCCACTGATACCAATGACTATGATAAATGTCATCATGAGGCTCTCATGTTGTTAAAATTGTCAGTAACAGATAATCTAATCTCAGAGGTCAAAAATGTGACTATAGCATCAAATTTATGGAAAACTTTATCTTTAAAATATCAAGCTTCTGAAGCTGGTAGAGTGTTGTATTTGAAGAATTTGTTGTTTTCCACTAAGATGCAAGAAGGTGGCTCCATTTTTGAGTTTTTGTTGCAGATCAAGGACATCAGTGACCAATTAGAAGTAGTGCAGAAACCTGTTGATGAGCAAGATTTGATTGCTCTTGTTATGCAAAATCTTCCACCATCATTTGAGTCATTTGTGGAGTCCTTGCACATGATTGTTGAGATGCAGACTTTGGATTTTAAAACATTGTCTACATTGCTATTGCAAAAGGAGAGACAACAAGAGCAGGTAGTGTTGTCTACATCCACTTCCACAAAGAGTGCATTCTTTATCAAGGAAAAGGGTAAGCATTCTGGTAAAAATAGATATCCATCAGAATCATCACAAGTAAGTGGTAATAAGAGATCTAAATGTAAATGTTTTTACTGTAAGAAACCTGGTCACCTTAAGAAAGATTGCAGGAAAAGACAATAGGATATGGCTAACCCCAGAAAGAAAGCTCATCATGCAAATGTAGCTGAAGGTGAAGGCAAGGAATCACTAGATTTTGCTTTCATGGCTTCCAGTGGTAATTCTGCAGTGGATCGAGCTTGGTACTTTGATTCAAGGGCATCTCGCCATTATACATGCCATAAGGATTGGTATGTGGATTTTGTTGAAGATAAAAGTAGTAATGAATCTGTATCTTTGGGAGATGGTACAACATATTTTGTGAAAGGATTTGGTAATGTTTATATAAGTTTTGATGGTACAGTAAATTATACATTCAATAATGTTAGGTATGTACCGGATATGAACAAAAATCTTCTTTCAATCAGTGAGATCACCTCAAAATCTGATTTTGTTGTAAAATTTCAAGAACAACAATGTTTAGTCACCATTAAAGATAACAAGATTATTGTTGTTGGGATCGGTGAGAAAGGCTTGTATAAACTTGCAGATCCAATCAAAGCAAAGGAAAGTGCACTTGCAGTGGTTGATAACACAAGTTCACTATGGCATGAAAGGTATGGGCATTTGAATTTTTAGTATTTGACTACATTGAGTAAGACTAAGATGGTTAAGGGGATTCCTTCTATTCGGCATAGTCATCATGTATGTACTGGATGTCAGTTGGGGAAGCAAGTTAGACATTCATTTGATGTTGGTAAAGCTTCGAGAGCAAAGGGAGTATTGGATTTGGTACATGCATATATGCATGGTCTAATGCAGACACCTACCCCTTATGGTGCCCGTTATTTCCTATTACTGGTTGATGATTTCTCTAGGAAAAAGTGGGTATACTTTCTAGTGAAGAAATCTGATTATTTTTCTAACTTTATTACTTGGAAAGCTATGGTTGAAAAATAGGTAGGACGGCTAGAGAAATCTCTTAGAATGGATAATGGGGGTGAGTTCATCTCAAAATAGTACAAGGAGTTTTGTGCCACTGAAGGCATACACAGACAATACACTACACCTTACACTTCGTAGCAAAATGGAGTTGTGGAAAGACGTAATAGGACGGTGATGGACATGGCTCGCTGTATGGTCCAAAGCAGAAATGTCCCATACAAGTATTAGGTAGAAGCAGTGAATACAGTAGTATATGTCCTTAATAGAAGTCCTACAAAATCTTTGGAAAATATGACTCCAGAGGAGGCTTGGTCAGGTCAAACTCCAGATGTAAGTGATTTCAAAATTTTTGGTTGTGTAGCTTTTGCAATTATTCCTAGTCAAAAGAGAAGAAATTTGGATGCAAAAAGCAAAGCATACATGTTTGTTGGATACAGTGATCAGTCAAAGGCCTACAGATTACTTGATGTTTCTACTAACAAAGTTGTGGTAAATAGAGATGTCATAGTAAATGAACAAATGTCATACTTCACAACAACTAGTCAAGTTTCAGATATTGAGTCATTGTTATCTAATGATTCAATTATTAGTTATAATGTGAAAAGTGAGTAGGATTCTTGTTCATTAGTGGAATCACATTCCAGGGAGGGAATTGATACAAGTCATTATGAGGTTCCAACAAAACAACCAAATAAGTGAAAGTGGTATACTACGATAATTGAAGCACTAAAAGAAGGAGACTTGCCACAAGGTGTGGAAGGTAGAAGACTGAGATCGGGAAAGCAGTTTGGTAATAGAGGTGAGCATGTCAATCTTGCTCTAACAACTACTATTTCACAAGTATTTGAGCCTACTTCTTTTTTAGAGGCCAAAGGGAAGTCTGAGTGGGAATCAGCTATGTAATTGGAATATTATTCCTTGATGAAAAATAAGACTTGGAAGTTGATGGAACTACCACCAAGAAAAAAATCCATTGGTTGTAAGTGGATTTATAAGGTAAAATACAAAGCAGATGGTTCCTTGGACAAACACAAAGCCAGACTTGTTGCAAAAGGTTATGCACAAGAGGAAGGGGTTGATTATGAAGATAATTTTTCTCCAACCACCAAGATGGTAACTTTTCATTTGAGTGTTGCTATTGCTGCTCAGTTTGGATGGTAGGTGCACCAAATGGATGTAAAGAGTGCTTTCTTGAATGGAGATATGGAGGAGGAAGTCTACATGGTTCAGCCATAGAGTTCTCAAGTTCTTGGTAAGGAACATCTTGTTTGCAGGTTGATCAAGTCCTTGTATGGACTTAAGAAAGCTCCTTGAGCCTGGTATACAAAAATAGACTCATATATTAGGGAGTCAGGTTTGAAAAGGTGTAACTCAGAACCAACTCTCTATGTAAAGGTGTCTGGTGATGATATCTTGATTCTCATTATATATGTTGATGATATAGCCATCACTGGGAGTAGTACTAGTCTCATTCAGAAAATTAAAGCTAATATTTATTGTACTTTTGACATGACAGACTTAGGACTACTGAAATATTGTTTAGGTGTTGAGTTTTGGCAAAGTGGTAATACTGTATTCATGTCACAAAATAAGTATGCCAATTCATTTTCTAGAAATATTCAGAATGATGGATTGTAATCCAACTCACACACCTATGGAAGTAGGAGCTAAAATTTTAATAGACATTGATTTACCTCTAGTCAATGAAACAATGTATTGGCAGCTAGTGGGTAGTCTCATTTACCTCTCTACCACCAGACCGGATATTTGTTTTGCAGTGAGTTTTTTATCTTGCTTCATCTCTAAACCATAGGAAGTCCATTGGTTAGCTATAAAATGAGTATTAAGATATGTCAAAGGTACTCTTGACTTTGGCATACTATATAAGAAGTCTGTAGATTTTGAACTTTCAGGATATTTTGATTCTGATTGGGCAGGTTTAGTTGATTCAAGAAAATCTACAACAGGGTATGTTTTCACTTTTGGTTCAGGAGTTTTCTCATGGTAGAGAAAACTATAAACTACATTGGCATTATCTTCAACAGAAGTAGAGTATAAATTCGTGGTCAGTGTAGGTTTTGAAACCATGTGGATAAAGAAAATTTTGGAGGATCTTCAGTTTGAGTCATCAAAGCCTACTCCAATTTTCTGTGACAACCAAAGTTTTTTGAAGATGGTGAAGAATCCATTATTTCATGCCAGGACCAAACACATTGAGGTTCTCCATCATTACATCTGACATTTGGTTACAAATGAAGACATCAGTCTCTTCTACTGCCCCACTGCAGAGTAGCTAGCTGATATAATGACCAAACCACTTGGTACAGACAAGTTCATAAAATGTAGAGATAAACTTGGTCTTGTTTCTAGTTTAGTCATTAAGGGAGGGTGTTAGCATATTATTGTATTTACCTTAGGTTATTTACTAAGGTAATTTATGTTGGTTAGCTTCCTTAACCACTTTGGTTAAGAGGTTAGTTGTTTGTTCAATCTTTGCTATTTCATGCAAGCCAACGTAGGTTAGTTTTCTTATACCCGTCTCATGCTTCATGGGTATTTCATTTTTTTGCCTATTTAATAGGCCTTCATGCTTGGTTGAATGGATTTTGAATATGTGCTCTGTTATTCTCAATCTCATTTTATCTCTATGTTTTATTTAATCTAATAACAATCACTTAGACAATCCTCCCTTGACTTGAGACCACACACAGGTGAACCATCAAATAGGGATTCCCACTTTTGAACCTTATACCAATAACTCATCCTTACCTTGTAACCACACACAAGTACACCAAAAATCAATACTTGTCTTATTTGGTACCACATCATCACCATCATTTGTTAGCAATCATGGTCCTTTATTTAATCTTGATTGTGTAATCACAACTCAAAGGTCAAATATTACCATCCCAGGCCCACAACCATCTACCACTTCATCCATTATCTAACCATCCATTTAACCTTAGAGTAAGCCATTTAACACTAACCAAGAGAATAAATTTGACATTATGAAACAATTACAAAAAATGCCCGCACATATCTCCATTTTAGATTTATTGCGTATGCTAACAATCCACAAGGATATTTTGAATGATTTCCTGAGCCAATCCATTATTTTAAGTGACATATCCCATGATAATTTCCAAAATTTGGTTGGACATCTAGCTCCAACCCAACAAGTCACTTTCAACGAAAGTGACATGTCATCCCTTGGCTCACCACATAATAATCCCTTATACATTGAAGTTTGCATAAAGTGGGACAAAGTGAAATGTGTCATTATAGACAATGGATCAAGTCTAAACATAGTGTCTCTAAATTTCATCTAGATTCTTGGGTACATTATGGTAGATATTTAGGGAGAAATAATAACCATCAAAGCCTATGATAATAAGGAATGAGAGTCACAAGGCACCATTTGTTTACCAGTTATCTTGGGGCCTTTGACCCATGATATAATTTTTCATGTGCTAGATTTTGATTTGTCATACAATATACTTTTAGGTAGACCTTGGTTATATGAAATTCATGTAGTCCCATTGACATTGAACCAATGTATCAAGTTCTCCCATTCAAGGATGGAAGTTTGTATATCAAGAGATTTACATCCATACGATCACTGCAAACACCTAGAGGTCAAGTTTAAGGGTTATAATTATCATTTTGGCATGAATATAATGGCCAAAAAAGATAAGGGAAAGATAATACTCCTTAATTCACTAGAAGATACCTGCATTGATCTTAATACCCTTGATTCCCTTTCCCACATGCCACCTTCTAAAATATCCATTCATTATACCATCTCATCCAATATCCCAGGAGAGTATTTAACCCTTGATACCTTTCATATTGTGAACCTTCCATAGAATCCAAAGTCCTTTGGAAGACCTAAGGCTAAGCCAATTCATCCAAAATGGTAACAAAAGAGCAAAATTAAAAAAACTATCATGTTTGTACCAGTAGCTAGCCTAGAATAGGACCTTCTTGAGGGAGCTGAATCATGGTTATACAATGATAACCAAGCTAATTGTTATGAGAATGCAAAGTATTTTATTCCCAATAGGATCATGAATAATCAAGACTATGAAGGAGGAGGCCTCAGACCTAATCAATAGGGAACACTTAAGCCAATTTTTGTGGCCAAATACAAAGGACCCTATGAACTTGGATTTAAACTGCCTGAGGGTGACTTCATATACCTTACTCATGTTCCATTACCATAGAATAGTGATGAATATTTTGATAGTGAAGTAGAGTCTGATCATAGCCTTTTTGAGACCTGGTCAAAACTAGCATGTTTAACCCTCATTTCATTTTTACCCTTAGGCTAGTCATTCATCATGACCCACTACCATTGTATTATCCCCAACTGATAGACTGGGACCAATAAGAGTCCAATGTGTCGATTGATACATTCTAAAATGATGAGGCTTTCTATGATTTTCTTGGCCTTAGAGATAATTTTCTATTTGGGGACTGTAAGTTAGGGTTCTCAATCAAGTTAGATCCTAAATCTTATTTTAGGGAGTGGGTGAACACCCTTAGCCAAAAGAAAATATTTAAAATATTGAGGTCCCAAAGTGAAAAAAATTTTAAGGGAATTTTGACCAGGGTAAAAGTAAAGATAAATTTCATTCTAGTGGTGAAATATTGTTTCAGGCACCATTAGATGGGGGTGTTCAACCTTCTTCAACCATAGCTCAAGAGACCACCAATGATGAACTTATCTATGAGTCTGAGTTCAGTTTTCAAAAAAAGGCAAGATTTTGATCGAATCATTCAAGAGTTTCCAATAGTTTTTGTTACATGGCCAAATCTTCTATTAGGGGACTCTACTTCATCATGCCTAGGGGAACTTGAAAAGCCAATCCTAGTAGAGGACTCTAATGCTGCCAACCAATTCAAATCTTTTCCCACTATCCTTGAAGACTATTTAATTCTTCTAGTGGAAGATATGATAGAGGTTAATATTGGGTCCCTAGATGACCCACAGTAGATCAAGCTAGGTGTTTCCCTTACTGAGAAGGAGTCAAAAGTCCTTACAACCATTTTGAGGGAATTTGTAGATATATTTGCATGGGCATATTCTAACATGATAGGTTTGGACCCCACCTTAGTTTTGCACCACCTTGTTGTAAATCATGATGCCAAACCAATAAAAAAAAGTTGCATAAGATGCATCCTCACATTGTTGTATTGGTAAAGAAAGAGTTGGAAAAACTTTTAGAAGCAAGATGTATTTGATCCATTGACTACTCAAAGTGGATATCCAATGTTATACCAATTAGCAAAAATCTATAATGAATCAGAATCTATATTAATCTCCATGATATAAAAAAAGCTTTCCCTAAGGATGAATTTCCATTTCCAAACATTGACATGATCATCAAATCCATAATGGGTTATGAAATTCTTTCATTAATGGACAACTTTTCAAGATATAACCAAATCAGAATAGCACTAGGAGACCAACATAAAATAATGTTCACCACTCTATGGGGAACATTCTATTATCAAGTTATGTCATTTGGTCTTGATAATGCAAGGGCCATCTACCAAAGAGCCATGGCAATCATATTTCCTGATATGATGCATGATATTGTTGAAGACTATGTCAACGACATTCTTGGCAAATCAAAGACCAAGGTTGATTACCAGGTAGTGATACATAGAATATTTAAAAGATTATGTGAGTATAAAGTCATACTTAATCCTAATAAGTGTGTCTTTAGAGTCACAACAGGCAAATTTCTAGGCTTCATTGTGTCTCATCGAGGCATTTAAGTTGATTCAACCAAAGTCCAAGCTATAATAGAGATGAAACAACTCACTACTTTGAAGAACTCTGTAGTTTACAAGGCAATATCAAGTCTATCTGATGATTCATATCTCAATTCACTGACAAATGCCATATTTTTATGCATCTTCTTAAGAAAGGAGTAACATTTCATTGGGATGATCATTTCCAAACAAAGTTTTAGTAGCTAAAAGACTATTTAGTAAATCCACTTGTTTTGTTGCCACTTATGTTTAAAAATCCATTCTTGTTGTATCTATCAGCTAATGACAATGCCTTGGTGGCACTTTTGGCTCAACATGATGACAATGGAAAAGAACATGATGTTTACTATTTAATCCATACATTGGTCACATATGAACATAATTATATGCCCATAGAAATAACGTATTTAGCTATGGTATTCATAGCTTAGAAACTATGCCATTACATGTTAAATAATAAGACCATGGTTATTTCAAAAGTAAATCTGATCAAGTATCTACTATCTAAAAAAACTTTACAAGTCCACATGGCCAAATGGAGCATGATTCTAAGTGAGTTTGACATCAAATACATCAATTAAAAAACCATTAAGGGGTAAGTTATTGTAGATCAACTTATTGAAGCACCCCTTGCTAATACAAGCCACTCACATTCTAATTTCCTGATGAAACCATAATGACCATCATTGACACACCTCTTGAGTAGTAGCACTAGAATTTGCATTTTGATGGATCATTCATAGCACATGGATCTAGGGTAGGCCTTTTATTTATTACAACATAGGGGGATCTAATCTATAAATCATTTAGGATCAATTTTCCTTGTACCAACAACATGGCTAAATATGAATCAATTATTGCAAGGCTTTGCCAAGAGGTCCAATGGAATTTATCTCATCTCAAGGTTTATGGTGATTCTTAGTCAATCATCAATTAGGTTACTGATCATTTTCAGACCAAAGATGATAAGTTGGTTCTACATAAGGCCATGGTCAACACTCTCAAATGACATATTATCGACATTTAATTTGAGCATATACCAAGGGAAAGTAAAAAAACTAAAATGTTATGGCCTGATCCAGGAGGATCTATCCATTTGTTAAAAACGTAAGTCTCCATAATCTAATCAAAATGATTACACAGTGTAGATCTCATTGAGATATTTCCAGCACTTTTTGCGGTTTTCAAAATGGACACCGCATGCAAAAGATATGGTTTGCTAAAGTTCTAATGCGATAGGGAAAAATGTGGTGTCGCAAGGTGATGTGGCATTGTTTGCACATGCCAAGTGGTCCAATCAAAAGGTGACACATGGCAGTCAATGGGAGTCTAAAAATTTAGAGTTTGGTTGATTTTTGTCTTTGACAACATGTATGGATTATGTAATTGTATTTAAACCCTTATTATGCCTTGTATTTCCTGCATGTGGGACTAATGTCTAAGCCACGTAATAACATGTGGAAGGTTAAAGACCAAACCATCAACCAAATCTATCATGCTAACCACCTTGGCATGCAAAGACCACATCCTACCCAAGGAAGTCTCCAATGATAGCCTAAGTTAGGCATCATGCTAAGCCTTGCACCTTAGTCTCCCCCAAAAGGGGTGTTGGCAATGTAAAAGGTTGACGCCTTTCTTTAAAAAGACTTGAAACCCATTCCAATTTCCCAATGTGGGACAAAAGGATAAGCAAAACACCTAAATAGAAGGGATAAGTCTTGAACCTTAGACCTCTTGTGTAAAAATGATAAGCTTTGACCACTTGAACCATGGGTTTTCAAGTAATTTGAAAGGAACAAACTTCTATTTGAAGGCAAGCTTCTGGCCGACTGTGTATTGGCGAATTATAGACCAGTGTATTATATTTAGTCATTTTGGAGCCCTTAGAGGCTGAACTAGAGTTCAGAGTAAACTAAAAAGTTGTTTATAATTATGAAACACTCTATGTAGTATATTCATTTTCCCATTTTGGAGAATTAGTGATGCCATATTGAGCTATATAAGTTGCCAATTTTGATTTGGAGAAGCCTCTGCGTGTGATTCAGGGAGGTGAAGGATGTGCTGAGTCAGCTAAGATCTTTCAAAGGTCTGAAACACTATTTTTATAGAGAGAAATGATATATTATTGATTTTAAGTATATTTTAACTTGCAAATTTGAGAAACATTAATGGATCGATTCGATAAGAACTTGGGGACATAGGAATTCAAAACCCCGTAAATAATTTTTGTGTTTTGATCTTTGATTTCAATTTTGCATTCTAATTTCAGTTAATTTGTAGATTATAATTCAGATTTTAATTAGAAAGGAAAAATTAATCATTTGATCATTTACGGGAAATTTGATAAAATCAAGAATTTGGTAAAATCTGACGGTTTCAAAGGATAAATGATGTGAACTTTCAATTCACCTATATTTTAGTTTTGAAACATGATTCTTGGATCATATTTTAATCAGTTTCTAAATACTCCAACATTATAAAGTTGAGAATTTTCCACTTCCAATTCAGTTAAATTTTTGGAATTGATAATTTTAAAAGATCCATTTAAATATTTCAAAAAGTAGTGAAGTTCCTACTGGTGTTTACGGATCATGGCCACTATTGGATCTCTAATTTGATAAATAAACACAACTAAAGAGTATCATTTCTCTGTCAAGAACTTGCTAGTACCAACTTATGAACCTTTAACCATCATTATGATTTGTGATATTATTGGTCCTAGCTCTATGTGGTACTCAAACCTTTATAATTACCTCCATGACCAATTTTTACCACTTGACCTATCCTGAAAACAATCCAAATCCTTCATCTACCAATCCACTTGTTATACCTTACTTGGATCAACCTTTTACTACCATATTTTTTATGGAACTCTGATTCATTATTTAACTTCGATAGAATATACACTAGTGTTATAGAAAATTCATGAAGGTGTATGTGGAGCCCACACTAGTGGGACATCCTATCCAAAAATATCTTATTTACTAGTTATTATTGGCCCATTATGGATGCAGATGTAGCTGCATATGTAAATAAGTGTGATGAATGTCATTAGCATGCCAATTTGATTCATGCCCTAGGCAAGACTCTAAAACCAATGTTGACACCATGGCCATTTAATATATGGGACCTTGACCTCATTGGGAAGATCAATCCCACCTCATCTGATGGCCATAAACATATCCTTATCACCACTAAATATTTCACTAAGTGGGTTGAAGATATACCATTCTATATCTTGTACTATGCCATCATACAAATTGTGCCTATTTTGTTTGAATTGGCTGCTACACTAGTCATATTTCTCCACTGTAATGTGGAACTACAGTGACTTGAGGTCCTACTTTGGGACTATGTAGGCAACACTCGATACTTTTTGAGCTTATCTCAATCACCCTTTCCACCATGCTCTCATCATTTTTCAAGTAATCTAAGCTATGCTCTTACTATTTTTTGAGCAACCTTAATAACACTATCACCATTTTATGATCTTGAACCATCTAGTGTCTCATCATTCTCAATCGAGTTGAGATACTCTAATAATTCTAAAAACATTTGTAAAACCATTAGAAAAAACCAAAAATATTGACCACTTCTTTGCCTTAAGGATTTTGGAAAACCTTAATAAGTTATAAACAAATCACTTGTCACTTAGTTTCCCCATCCTTTTTGCCCTTTTTGTCTCACGTACTTTCTATTTTGTAAGAACATTCAAATTCTTCTATCTCATCCATCATGTTTATTTTCATCATCTATCATTTTCTTCCCATTTTCTAGGAGACCTATATTTGGCCTAAATTTTTTGTTAGATATTACATCTATGGAAATATGTAGGCATCATCCACTTGCTTAGTGCATATAGAGACAACTCGGCCACCCCCTTCCTTTTATTTTATTCCCCCATCGTTATTGTTTGCTAAGTTGTCACCTATTTTCTAGGGGTAATGTTTGTCTTGTTTAAGTCATGTTATTTTTACTAACATTAGGACTAACTGTTATTTGTTTCTTTGTTTATTTATTTTTTGTTTATGTGCCTATTTGTTTTCTTTCATCACTATTACCTTGATTTGGTCTATGTACATTCATTGAGTGATTCCTTGTGCATTTATACCTAAATCTATCCATATTCATATGTTTACATCATCATCATGGTTTTTATCATTGGTGCATTTTTTTATATTGAATATTGGATCTTGGGAGTTAGTCCCTATGAATATTTCATCCTAGTCCTCATGGTGTTCTATCATGATGCTTACCATCAAATTTCTACAACAAAAATTAGCTTCAAGAAGTCTACTCAGCAAGGGTGGTATCAGCATCTCATCGACACCAGCATCTCAATCATATCCCAAATAGATTAATTAACCATGAAAGAATTTCAACCTTTATTAGTTTGGATGAGCATCTCCCTACTAGTAGGTTGTTTTAATTCATTATTACCCTGTATGTTAAATTACCATCATCATCAACCAATCAATCATGTTTTCTATAATCAGGGTTCAATGATTATAACCACCTTTGGGCAAACCATTGTACACCATCCCACGTGCATCTCTCAATGATTATAACCGCCTTTGGAAAAATCATTATGTTCTCATCAAATTTACTTTCTTTTGCCCAAAAAGGGGCATGTTTTTTTCTTGTTTTTTGTCCTAACTAGGGTAATTCCATCTTCTCAATGATTATAACCATCTTTGGGTAAATCATTGTGTTATCATCCCATATTGCCACTATCAAGGTACAATGCTTATGATCACTTTTGGGAAAACCATTGTACACTATCTCACTTGAATTCTCAATGATTTTTACTACTTTTTCAAACTCATTATGTTTTCACCCCATCATTTCCCTTTCTTTGGTCCCCTCATTTCACTTTTTTCTTTTCATAGGACCGTTTGCCCACCTACTTGTGCCAACCATTCCCTCGAGGGGGCATCATATAGTTCATCAATTGCTATTAAAGTTGTAAGCATATATGACCTTTTCATTCTTTGAGAATACGTTACTATGTTTATATCTTGTGATGCCTTCCCAAACATGGGAAAAGTATAGACACCTAAAACTAGCCACTAATGACCTTGAACTAGGCTTCTGACCAATTAATACCAAAATGCATAATTTGGCCTAAAAACACTAAAACATATTAAATGAGTTGAAATTTATATATTAAAGTGCTGATTTTGGCTAGAGTGTCACTAAATGGGGAAATGCAATTTATGAAGTAGATAACTTTGATCAAATCATTTCGAGTCAAAATGGCATTTTCGTACCTAAGTGCTCTAGATTGCTCTTTTCTACCAACTTTATTACATGAGACATGTGCCTTTGTTATTTTTCATTAGAAACATCATAAATGGGAATATAGTTCCAATGCATCTAACATCAACTTCCAATTCTAATCTATCCAAATTTTGAGCCAATAATATGACATTTTGACCAATTTGATTAATTCATGCACAAATTGCCAAGGTTTGCATCAAAGTTGACTAATCATGTTTAAGGTTGATTAAACCAAATAAAGAGCTTGAGTTAATTTTCAATGAAAGTTTTTAAATATTTATTTTTGGAAATTGATATTAAATAACCACATCATCAAATGACATCATTTATTGAAAAGGCATCCCTAGGCCATAAATGCACAACATTATCAGGATTAAGCCACCCATGCCTCATTAAGACCCTCCATGCCTCTTAAATGCCCCTCTATCCCAAATATTTATAAGGTATATTTATACATTTAATTACATAATTAGATTTATTCAGGGCCTCACATCTCAATCTTGAGATGGATGGTCATGGTTAATCCTGAACTATCTTGAAAATCTATAAATAAAAGAGCCATGAACATCATTTTTAAGATATCTTGATGCAAAGTTATAATATTAAATTGAATCCAAAATCCATTGAAATTAGTGTTATAATTATAAATTTTTCAACCAAGCCAAAGCCATAAGCCACATGGTGCCAAGAGGAGGTGGAGAATAGCCAAGCTCCATTGCAACAAACCTTTTGAAGCACAAAGCCGAGCAAGCCACTTCAATAAGTTATTTGGAACATCCAAGGAAGGTGAAATATTTATTTATCTTTGAATTCTAGTTATGTTTCTTATTTGGTTTTATTAATATGCTCTCCCCTTGAGATAGGCTTAGGGTGTTATCTTAGTGTGTTCTTTGTTTGGATTTGATTTCATTTACTAACACCATACTAATCTCCCCCTATTGCAATCTTATGTTCACATAAATTACCAAGGAAAAATAAAAACAAACTTTTTCTTTCATTTCCATTTATTACTCATTCATCACTATCATTATATTTAAATATTGAAATATTAAAATTATTAGTATATAAGGAAGTTATGCTCACATACAAAGATTTATCTCTAAACAAGTGTCATTGATAGAATGATTCATTTTCATGTACTATCTAATTATCACATACCACTCTACTCTCACATGTTTTAACACCTCTTTCATGCCCACAAGATATATATAAAGGATGATATTCTTTCACATACACCAGGTATATAATAAGGTCAATTATATTAAGAGGTTTGGTATATCATTCTAATGATATATAGAAAAATAAATCAATTAGAATAATAAGGAACTGATCCATCTCCCACATATAGTATTGTTCAAATGGCTATAAATGCCCAAGATTTATTTTGCCTAATATATACTTTTTGGTGATAATTATGCCACATAAAAAACCAAGGAAAAGACTCACTTGCAATTTGAATATCATTGGCCAGTTGTTGATGACATATTCACCTAACACACCTTAGATATTGACTAATAGTAGAAATCTAACAAAGAGAACTAAAAGACAAAGTTGATCATTATGTGTGGGGTATATTAGATTAGGTATATCCTCATATACAAGTTTCCAATATATTTAAAAACTCATGGGATAACATCATTACTATCTACAAGACTAAGTACCAAAATACCATCCTCATCTTCAAACCCAACTTCACTATCTCAAGTTGAAGACATGTGAGAAATTTGAAGGATTTCTTCATCATGTTACAACATTGTAAGCCTTGATCTTATAATTGAGCAAGAATGTGTCATATGAATCCATCATACCCATTGTTCTAGGGATGTCCCCCCCTTCCCACCTACAAGATCTTTGTGACTTTTCTAAATATATCAAAGGTGAAACCAAATTCTGAAAGGTCTGGTCAATATGTTGTATCTAGAAGAATTCATGCACATAGAAGATGAATATGAAGAATAAAAAGCAATTACATCACATAAAAAGGGAAAATTTTCCATGAAGCCTTTAAAACAATCCCCCAAGCATAGCAATTAGCTGAGCTAACATAGGAATAAACCTCATTCTCAAAATATCTATCTAATCCATGGAAATAAAGACCATGAACTAAAAATTTGTTGGTACAATGAATTTATAAAAGGCTTATCTAGCAACAAAAATCCCACCCCCCAAACAATATCCATAAGGATAGAATCACAAGACATAATCAAAATGTATCTAGAAGAAGAAGCCTTATCCATAGAAGCATGGAAACATTGCTAAAGATAATGATCCTTCAGATGAGGATTTTGTCTTTATTATATATAAAAAAGAGGAGACTACTCCTACAAATATAATATAGTATGTGGATTATGGCACCATAATAAAAATGAATGGACAAAAGGATTAGTTCACCACATTAAACCATTCAACATATCATGGTAATGTATATCCAAGAGATGATTCATCATATAGTGTCTATGGTTATGGTGATATTTATTTATCTCTTCCAAAACATGCATATAAAATCACAACATGTATGCAATAGGAATAATAAATAATATGTTATCTATAATTTTATTATTTTATCATAACATAAAGGTTGATCCTAACTAGTAAGATGGAAAAAATGTTTGTCTCATTAGAAACAAGTCTAGAAGGTCTAAATGTTTTGTAAGAGGTTTTAGTGTAGTAAAAATATTCCAGCTTGATGTTGTCCACAATGACCACCAAACTCTTATTATAAAAGATCAAAATTTATCAAACCTATGGCACATAAGATAGAATTTAAATACTAAATATAAATATTTTTAAGTCTTCAAAGAATTCAAAGCCACTATGAAACATGAATCTGGTCTTAAAATTCACGTTATTCACTTAGGTTGAGGCAATAATACACCAGTAAAGAGTTATATAAAATTTTGAAGGCACATGGAATTCTCTATTAGATGACTACACCA
>JARHVA010001020.1:3985000-4037624 GCA_037957365.1 Torreya grandis
GATCAAATGCAAAACCTTGTGGAAATAATTTAAAATTATAACTTTGCAATATTCAAGCTTAAAATTCATGTCCATGGCCTCTCTATTTTTAGATTTTTAAGATTGATTAGGATCAACCATGACCATCCATCTCAAGATTGAGATGTGTGGTTATGGATAATCATAATATTTGGAATTAAATCCATAAATATCCTTAAGATAAATAAGCATTAAAGAGGTATGGGAGGCATTAACTAGGCATGGGTGACCCATAATCCTGATATTTTATGCACTTATGGCTTGATGGATGCCACCCTATAGATGATGTCACTAGGTGATGTAGATAATAGGAATCAATTTTTAAAAATAAAATTTCAAAAAATCTCATGGAAAATCCACTTAAGATCTTAATTTGGATTAATTATCCTTAAACAAGGTTAATCAACATTTGTGCAATTATTTAAAAATTATCCCTCAATTAATCAAAATAGTCAGAAAGTCATATTACTAGGTCGTAATTTGATTGGAGAGGAAGTGGAAGGTGATGTCAGATGCATTAGAGCTATATTCCCATTTAAGATGTTTCCAACACCAAATAAAAAAGGTACGTGATGTGTATAAATGAACTTAGAAGAAAAAAGTGATCCAGAGCACTAAATAGTGAAATTATCATTTTGACTCGAAATGATCTTGATCAAAGTTAGCTGACCCATAAATTGCATTGCCCCATTTAGGGATACTTTGACCTAAATTGGCACTTGTAAATGACAAGTTCAAACCATTTAGGGCATTTTAAGGATTTTGACCTAAAATGTGTATTTGAGTGCAATTCGAGTAAGATTAAACATTTCAACACAAATTGTGTTAGGAATTGGATGTCTACATTTTACCTATGTTTGAGAAGGTGCAGTGAGACATTTAGGTGAAGCAATGTATTTTCAAAGAAAAAAGTTGTCAAGAAGAAATTGGAACAAACCTATGATGCCCCCTCAAGAGGACATACTAGGATGAAAGAAAAGGATGGAGTCTCAAAAAGAGAGAGAAAGTGAGAGATTAACCCATGGAATAGATCACATCTAGATGAGCTAATGCATGCATACATTATTGCCATAAATGATCAAAATGTAATGAGAGGTATAATAGGCCCCAAATATATGGGGAATGGAAAATATATAATCCATAAATTTAAGGGACACATTGTAAACTTACCCAATTTAAGAGTACAAGCTATGCGCTTAAGGCATTGATCAATCTTGAGACAAGTTGCATACTAAAATATTTCCATCATGGGCTTTAATGTGGAGAGCTTGGAATTAGAGGAAAAGAGAGAATGTGTTTTTTTTGGAAGGGAAGCACCACTAGAATGAGGTCTCTAAAGAGAATATAATAAGTACTCCAGTAGAGTAGATTTGATCATGATAAAATAAGTTTGCCCCAGTAGGAAAAATTTTGATCATTGATAAATAATAAATAATGATTTTGCCCCTGTAGAGCTGATTTGATTTGGATGTGGTTCAGATGTTGTGCCTTAGCATGGGAAATTGGTAAGCAAAAATAGCTCAAGGATATAATCCAAAATATAGGTTAAAGTGAGCAAGCATAAATGTACATGCGATGGTGTAATGGCTTAAAAATCCATATAAAACCAAGCATATGAGAATGCACAAAGTGATGAGAGAGATGAAAATAAGAATGGATATAGCCAAGCTGACCTCAATAGAAATTTAGTGCTACCTACATAATTCTATGGACTCATGTTCCAACATGAAATTTAGGCCAATGTAGTTCACCCAAGTTTGGGAGAGAATGGAATGAGGAATGAGGGAAAATAGACCAAGAATTTGATTAGACTTAAAATGTCTGCAAAGAGATGCACATCTAAGCATAGATAAAAAAGCCTAAAATGCATGCTACCTAGAAGCCTAATTCCATATCATGAGCCTAGGTTTTGTAAAGTGTTCTTGAAAATAATTCATCAGAGTTGATGTTGACGTTAAGATGTTGAGACATGAGCATAAGGTGCTTGCTATAGCAAAATAAATTAGGCATCATAAGTATGAATAACTTAGAATGACATAAGATTCTAATTGTGTTGAGCTAGTTTAAATTTGAATACCTATAACTAAGGATAATGGTAAAACAATGACCAAAACCAGAGTTATAATGATTTAAATTTAAACAAAAAAGTAAAAAAAAAGAAAAGGATAAACATAAATGAACCTAATTGAAAATAAATATATGAACAATCAAGACTTAAAGTAGGAACAAGAGTGTTTAAAAACAAAAGTCAAGAACATCATAATGACATGAGACCAAGATATGAATAATCAAGATCCATGTGGACCATCAAGGCATTCTTGAACACAAAAGAGAAAAGCAAAATCAAATATAAAAATAAGACACCAACAACAATAAAATAAACAAAAATGGTCCAAGAACTACGTAATAACATAGGATCAAGATATATGTGAATCATCAAGATGTTTTGAAACACAAAAGAGATAAGCAAAAAATAATCAAGGAAACACAAGACCAAGATGAGACAAGAAGTAATAAAAAGAGAAAAGGAAAATAAATAAAAGGAGAGGTACATAAGCACAACAAAACACCGAGAAAAAACAACAAAGCACCAAGAAAACTCAAATAAACACACAAACAAAAACCAAGTTAGTGCAATTTAAAGACAAATGTTCTTTTATATGTGGTAGAGGCACTACTTTCCACCACATTATAACAAAGAACAATGACATAAAAATTGTTCCCTAATTAAAGAGGAATAATGATATAAGAAAGAGGGGAAGATAAGAAAAGGAAGGGGTTGGCCAAGCTGACTTTAGATGTGTAAGACAAGTGGATGCAACCTACATAGTTCCATGGATATATGTTCCAACATGAACTTCAGGCCAAATGTAGTTCTTCCAAAAAATGGGATAGAAAAAACATGATGATCAGACCAGCTTGATTAATTTTATAGAAGAAATGGAAGATATGAAAAACAAACAAGAATGGTCTGGCAAAAAAGAAGCTGATGAGATGAGAAAGAATGACCTTGCAAAATGGTAAGTGTGTAACATGGTGGAACAGGAATGTAAAAATGTATAGAAGCATGAGATGATGTTTTTTTTCTTTTGTGGATCATGTTCTAATATTTTTTGTATTTTCAAAGTATTTCTAATGTTTTTTGTGTTTTTTGGATAAAATATGCATAAGGTGGGACCATCTAATCGAGGAGATGCACATCTTGAGAGTAGAGGTTCCAATAAGGCAGCTAAGCTGACTGCAATGGCCCATGCTCGCAAATCAGTCAGAGTGAGGTTCTTGATAAAAAAAGAAAGAATAGTAAATATGAGAGCTAAGAATATATAGATGTTCACTTGTCTGAAGCTACACAAGACTGTCTTGGCTGAACTTCTTTGTAGAACTACTGTTGAAGATGTTTATAATGTTAATGAGAGATAATTGAGATCATAATTGGTCAAGGGACAAAAAGTGTTCGATACTATAACATGTCCTAGATAAAATAAATAATATTATTCTCAAAGAGATCAATCCATCTTGGGATGAATAATGTGTTTAGAGTGCCAAGGGTTCAAAGCCTTTACTGTCAGGATTCATGAAGAGTGGACCAAGATAGTAAAAAATATGTTCAAGGTAAGATAAAAGGTTGGGATAAAATTATGGCAGCACAAGTTACCCCCAAGTTAGGGGTCTTATAGAAAATTATTCAAATATATTTATGCATAGAACCTCTTAAGGTGTACGATGTTCATGGGCTCTTAAATTTATTCACCATTAGGTTTAGCTAGTCGATATGCTCTTGATCTATAGTTTGCTGTGACAATATATGGTCCTAACCAATTAGGTTGAAACTTACCTTTATTTTTGGGTTTAACATTCATGTTCTTCTGGTTCTCTTTCAAAAATAAGTAACCAATCTCAAATTATTGAGGGAGAATGAATTTGTTATAGCTTATTTGCAATCTACTATAATATGCCTACAAGCTTTATAGGGCAGTCAAATGCTTACCATCAAGAAGTTCTAGTTCTTGTAGCTATGAGGCTTTATAGTCTTCATCATCTTTAATGTGCTCCAGTGATATTATTTATGATGGGATCTCAATATCGACAAGGATGATAGCTTCAATGCAAAAAATAAGGGAGTATGGAGTAGCTCTAGTAGGGGTGTGATGATTGGTTCTATAAGCCTAGAGGGTAAGAAAGAGTTGCAAGTGCCAATTACAGCCAACATCATTGGCAATCTTATTTAAGATGGATAGAATGGTTTTATTTGATACCTCAAATTATCCATTGCCTTACAGGTTATATGGAGTGGATTTATTGTGCTTGATATTGAATTTTTCATAAAGATATTTTAAATCTTATTTCACAAAGGATTCACCATTATTAGATATAATATAGGTTGGGATGCCATATCGATAGATGATATGGTAAAGAATAAATTTGGATATTTGATTCCCAATAACATAAGTGAGAGGAATGACCTCAATACACTTGGTAAAGTACTCGATGGCAATCAAAATGTGCTTATAGCCATCTAAAGATGTTGGGTTAATTTTTCAATGAGATCGAGACCCCATGTTGAGAATGGCCATGGTGTTGTAATCAACTGCAATGGTAAGGAAGGTGCATGTATCAAGTTGACATGCTACTGACAAGGAACACACTTATTTACATAATTATAAGCATCTATCTCTATTTTAGGCCAATAATAGCCTATTTTGAGAAGTTTCTTCACTACGACTACACCATTAGTATGGGCCCCACACATTCTTTCATGAACTTCCTTTACTACCATCTTGGATTCTCCCAAAGATAAACAATAAAGAATCATTCCATCATAGCCTTTATGATAAAGTGTGTTTCCAAGGAGGATATAATGTGTTAAGTGATGAAGGAATAGTTTTTGTTGGTTATTGGAAAGGTTGGTGGGAAATACATGACTATGGAAATAGTTATAAAAATCTTGGTACCATGGTAGCTCAGGTGAGGGATTAGGATTAGCAATGGTGTATATCCTCTCTAAATCTAATAGAATATGTGCCGATTGAAGAATATTTTCAATCAAGAACTGATACTCTTTAGCACTGTCATGCATTTGAATCATGGAACCAATTATTTCCATGACATCAGTAGATCTGTTGACTCATGGAACTTGCTCACATTGTAGAGATTTAAAATGTGTTTTGAGGTCATCGACAATTTATTTGTAAGGAAAAAGCTTATCATATATTTTTTGATATTGGTCATCTATCTGATTTATGATTAGATATGAATCTCCATAGACATTTAAGCTTTGAATATCCCACTGTATGGCAAGATGGAGCCCTGCAACCAATGCCTCATACTCAACCATATTATTTTTATACTAAAATTGTATATGGAATGCTTTGGGGATAAAACCCCCTATGGTGTGATAAAAAATATGCCTATTTTAGACCCTTGAGATGTGAAGGATCCATCAAAATAGAGTGTCCACTATTTAGGTTCTTGTGATTCTTGTTTTATCATCATGATAGAATCATCTGGAAGGTCAAAGTTGAGAGGTTGAGTGGTTGTAATAGGAGATTTTATAATTTGGTCTACAAGAACCTATCATTTTATTTCCTTTTGATTTTGGTACTCAATATTAAACTCACTAAGGAGCATAATCCATTTAGCCATGTATCCTTGAATATTTGCTTTAGATAAAAGGAACTTGAGAGGATATACTTTGGTGATAATAATAGTTTTGTTATTTAGCATATAATGTCACAATTTTTGAGTGTCAAACACCATATCTAAACATACCTTCTCAATAGGCATATAATTATGTTCATAGGCTACCAATATGTAGCTTAAATAATAAACAACATGTTGCTTACCATGATCATCATTGTAAGGCAAAAGTGGCCCCAATGCATGTTTCGTGGCTGATATATAAAGGAGCAATAGATTTCCTTGTGTTGGAGGTCATAATACTAGTGGATTGGCCAAGTATGTTTTAAGCTTTGTAAATGTTATCTGACAATCTTCATTCCACTAAAATGTTACCCCTTTCTTTAATAGATGGGTAAATGGGTGGCACTTATCTGCTAATTGAGAAATGAACCTACGTATAGACTGGATTTTTCCTTGTAGACCTCACAAATATTTAAGATTATTTGGTAGAGGAATTTCCATAATAGCATTGGCCTTTTTAGGGTTGACTTCAATCCCTCATTGTGATACAATGAACCCTAGAAATTTTCTTAATGTGACTCCAAAAACACATTTATTAAGATTCAAGTAGACTTTATATGCATAAAGCCTCTCAAATATTCTTCGTAGAATGTCAGGGTGTCCAACTCTTATTCTTGATTTTGTTAGTATATCATCAACTTAGTCCTCAACAATGTCATGCATCATGTCATGAAAGATGACAGTCATTACATGTTGATATGTGGCTCCAACATTATTCAAACCAAATGGTATGACTTGGTAATAGAATGTCCCCCACAGAGTTGTGAATGTAGTCTTATGTTGATCTTTAGGGGCTATCTTGATATGATTATAACCAAAAAATACATCCATTAAGGATAACATCTCATACCCATCAGTTGAGTCGATAATCATGTCAATGTTGGGCAGAGGAAAATTATCTTTGGGGCATGCTTTGTTGATATCACAAAAATTAGTATAAACACGCATGCCTGGGGCCTTTTTACTCACTAATACTATGTTAGAAACCCATTCACAGTAGTCTAGTGGTCTGATAAAATTAGCTCCTAACAAATTTTCCAACTTGGCCTTAACCAAAAGGGTGATGCGTGGATGCATCTTTCTCAACTTTTGATTGATTGGTTTAGCCCCAGAGTGAACAACAAGGTGATGCACAACTAAATCTAGGTCCAAGCCTAGCATGTCAGAGTATGCCCATGAAAATATGTCTATATAACCCTTGAGAATGGATATAATATGTTCACATTCTGTCTCAGTAAGGGAAGCTCTAAGATAAACAATCTTGGGATCCTCATAGCTTCCCAAATTCATTATTTTTGTGCTCTCCATAAAGAGTGTGGATCTATCTTCTTGAATTTTAGGTAATGTATGGTCATGATCATTTTCTTCTGCTATATATTCTTTTTGTTCCTCCCAAAGGTCTAGATAGTAAGAAGAATCAGAAACTACCTTCTCAGGTAAAGGCCAATTGACAAAAAACTCTGGAAACTTAAGAACAAGATGCTCAAATATTTGGTGTTGTTTTGAAGAGATGCTTGTACTAGCTATGGAACTTTAGCTAGATGGAATTTCTATGTTCTAAGGGGATGAGAAAACTTTCTCACCTGGGAGCACCTGAAATAGGTTTTCACTCAAAGGATTATCTTTTTATTTATTTTTTCCCTGATTGACAAGTGCCTCAAAGAGGTTTTCACCTAAAGATATCGATGTTTGCTCTTTATTATGACCAAGAAAGTTTGTCTACTCTCCAAAGTAGGTAAAATAATTCAATGAAAAATCAAAACCTTGCTTATGATCACCAATGGGGAATTCATCTCATAGGCCCATATATTCTACAATTGATTCTTCATTTTGAAATTCATCGAGGCATATGACCAAATTTTAATGATCTTAATCTATGAGATCAAGCTGGCAAAGACATAAGTTACAGTGAGGGTTTTCTTCAAGACAGGAAGTGCCAATGGTAAAGATATAATGTCCTACTTCAAGAAGGGAAGAACCACTAGGACAAGATTTTGATTTAGGATGGGAAGCTCTAATAGGTGTTATGGTCAATATGAAATTTGTATCAAACAAATCTGAATCAACAAGATCATTAAAAAGGTTATAATAGGAAATTATGTCATTTTTAGGAGTCTCATTACTAGTCACCTCAGAAGAGTCACTACCAAATGTTATGAGGTCATCCTCTAGTGGTTTAAATCCAAGACCATGATTCCAATTGACAACTCCAACTGATAAGGGCTCTAAAATTCCTTGTACTTATGGGCCAAGGCCCTTCCTTGTATAGTCAAGATAATCCATTATCCTGTTAGGGATAGGATACTTTGTATTCTAAAAACAATTGGCAAGGCCTTTAGAATATAACCAATCTCCCTTGGTAAAAGCCTCTCAATATTTCTTTGGTGCAATTGTAGGTACAAAAACCACATGAGGTTTTGGTTTCTTCTTCTTTGGTTGCCAAATCTGATTGGGTCTGTTAGGAGTTTGGGAAGCTTTAGGCTTACCAAATGTTTTAGGGGATTTTGGTAATTTTGCAATATGGAGGATGTCCTTTAGATGGTACATGGAAATACCTATGTATTTAATAATAACCTTCTTGGCTAGAGCTGTAGGAAATGGATTGGCCAAAGTGGAGGCTAAATCACCAAGGTCTATATAATTAGATGGAGATGGATGAGAAATGATGGCTTTTTTATTCTTTGTAATGAATTCAAAACCTGGGTAATACTTATAATTATAAAACTTTGCTTCAAGATGTTTGCAATACTAGTATGGCTGTTGATCAGTAAGAATAGTAACCTCGATCCCATCATGGGCAAATTTAAGGCATTGATGAAGAGTAGATGGAACTACATGTACTTCATGGATCCATGGATTACCAAGAATTATGTTATAAGGAAGCTCAATATCCATAATATAGAATAATGTGTGATGAGAAATAGACCCAACCATGATTGACAACCAAATTATACCAGATGAATCCTTTTCAACATTGTCATAAGCCTTGATTGTAATAGTTTTTAGCTGAATATCTTTATCCATTTAACCTAATCATCACACCAATTTAAGAGATATGATGTTCAGCCTTGAACCATTATCTATAAGAACCTGCTTAATCTTGTGATCCATAATGATTATCTCAATGTATAGTGTGTTATTATGGTTCGGGCTGAGGGTGGACATGTCCTTTTGATCAAATTTGATTTACCAAAATGAAGATAAATGTCCAATTAGGTTCTAAAAATGATCAAGGTTTATATCATTAAGCATAATAGACTCTTGCAAAAGTTTGTTGAAGATGGTTTTATGGAGATCAGATGTCTGTAAGAGTTCTAATATGCAAATTTGTGTAGGGGTTTTATCTAATTGATCCATCAAACTATAAGGCCTTTTAACTATCGATTGAACTAATTTAGTCTTTATTGGGATAGTATCTAGCTTTGGAACCATTGACACAATGTTCTCATTGGGTTTTATGGAAAAAGTGGGTGAAGGGCCCTGGATGGTAACTCATGGGCATTTAGTTGCAACTACACAACCTAGAGGTGATATGAAGTTATTATAATTAGAAGAGGGATGAAAAGGGCCTTGTATGGTGACTCATGGGTGATTAATAGTATTGTAACAATTTTGGGTCAGCGAGGAACCTTTATAAGAAAGGTATTATTGTTAAAGATTAGTAACCTATGTAAATAGAGTAGCAACATGATAATGTGAACCCAACATGGTATTAATAGGGGGAGAGGGTGCTGACCCTATAATGATGGGTCTTATGTTGTGAGGAACATGAGATTGGCCACACAGCTTCATAATCATAGTGGTAATGTTGGTTACAAAAATGCATCCCATAGTGTTATTATAGTCATAAGGTACATTATTATGAGCCACATTATTAGTGTGGGAATTATGATCTTGATTATGCTCATTATGATTTTAACATTATTGTTGGATTTGATTCTACCTCTGTCCTTGATTATGACCATTTTGATTGTTTCTTAGTGGTGGTGGATCCTGTCAAATAAAGGGATCTTTGTAGATTCCCATATCCTAATTTGTTCCCTGATTAGGGGCCAACTTAATTTCTAGTTCACCACTTTCAATGAAGTCCTCAATAATATGTTGTAATTGAACACAATGATATGCACTATGACCAGTAACATGATGAAAGTTGCACCATTCATTCTCTCTATACCAGTCTAGTTTTGGTTGATCTTGAGGAAATGGCCTTGATACTAGCCATATAATTAAATTAGTTGTAATGAGATTTTATAACACTGTTTCAATCGATTCTCCTAACTTGATAAAGACTCTAAAATTGTTATGAAATATCCTTCGTGAAGGTTGCCTTTGCAAAGTAGGTAGTAGATTTGAGGGAGTTAATTATACGTTTGGAGGAGGCATAGACTGTACCATTTATACATGTCTTGTTTCTATCACCCTATTTCCAACCATGTTCTTATTTTTACTAAAGCCTTTAGGCTTATCCTACATAACTATTTGAGCTAGTGATTTAGCCTGATTTGACACTTGACCTTACATAAAAATCTTAACAAGGCCCTTAGCAATAAGAGCCTTCTCAATATACATTCCTTTGTCAATAATTTCTTTAAATGAGTTAGCACAAGATAACTATAGATTATGTGAAACTTCAAGATGAAAATTATGTGCAAAGATATTAGCCAACTATTTGTTTGGTAAATTGTGTTGAAAGTAGCCTACCAATGCTCTCCACCTTTGTAGATATGTAGCAAAAATTTCACCATCATGCTGCTTCGTTTTGAATAAATCAACAATGGTCAATTCATGTTCTATGTTATATGAAAAATGGTTAATGAAATTTTTTGATAAGTCATTCCAATCTGCAACTGATCCCTTGGGTAGTTTAAGTATCCAATAAAGAGCTTATCCCACTAAAATTCACACAAATAGTCATAGTAAGTACTCACTACTATAAGCAACATATTGACACAAGATGAAGAATGATTGTATGTGTTCACATGGATCTCCTTTCCCTTTCTACTTGTCAAATTTGGGTGCCTCAAAATGAGGTGGAAAGGGGTTTAGGAGAATAGATAAGTCAAATGGATATGGGCATATCTCATCAAATTTGTACTTTTTGACTCTATTATTCACCTCCAATCTTTGGACAATTTCCTTCATAGAATTCCATTCTTACATGTTTGGTGCATTTTTGGATTGGATAAGATGCTATTGGGGTGGAATGTGACCCTAGTTTCATTATTTTTGGGGTGGAATGTGCCCCTGGTTTTGTTACTATTAGGGTGAAATGTGCCCTAGTTTTGTGTGGATCTATATGGAGCGTATACATTTTGATCCATGATTTGGTTCTAATTTGATGGTTAAGTTGAGAACATAGGCCATTAATTCTTAGATTGTAAAACATTCCCTGAACTTGGTTGTTTTACACTTTGTTGATTTTGGAAATTTCTATGTTTATTTACCAAATTTTGGGTGGGTTGAAAAGAACTAGCCAAATTGTCTTGAGGGATTTCCTCAAGTTGGACTAAATGTTTGGATATTTGAGTTTGTAAAGTAACTAGAGGTTCTTGATGATTGAAGAATGTATGTTCTATATCAAATGAAACATTTTGTAAGGTCTCTTGTGACTTTAACTGTTTATTTAGGTTACCTTGATCCACTATGGTAATGTCCTCATCCAATATTTATTGCATACTTTTGACCACATTTCCTTATTCTTTTGAAGCATTATTATGAATTGAAGTGGAAACTAGGGAGTTAGTTAATTCTACGATAAGTTGATCTATATATCATTGACTTATTATCTTGATCTTAGCTAAAAGATCCATATTTATGGGTTTTGACTCTATTTATATTTCCTTTCCTTTGTTAAAGGAATAAGGTATGTATATTTTTGTAAAATCTTACTCTTGAAATTGTTGTTCTCCTTCTCTAACTAAGGTATGCAATTGCTATGTAGGAAAGTCAGAAGGTAGTCTAGCACATGATTCTATCAATATAAGAAGGGATTTGTCTTGATCTTTTTAGGGTTGATATCCATTGTAATCATCTTCATATCCTAATATTATGGGGATATATTAAAAAACAATGAGGTTATCTTGACCATCATAAAATTGCTCATCTTCATAAATGTTGGCACAAGAAAACGCACCCAGTGACAGGGAGTCAAGCTCCTGTCTTCTCCTCGCAACATGGAAACTCCCGTCTCACCTATGGGACTGGCGAAGCTGGAGGGGAGAGTCTATAGATAAGGGCTAGCTCCCTTTGATGCATCATGTTTGTTTCAACAAGTGCAAAACACACACACACACACACACACACACACACACACACACACACACACACACACACACACACACACACACACACACACACACACACACACACACACACACATCGATATAATGGGGGGATGAAAAGGGAGAGATGTAGGAAAACAAACTACTCTAAGGAGCTGATACACCAAAATAAGTCAACCTTCACACATCCACTCTTGAAATCATACAAATGCATACATACACTTCACATTTGGCAGAAGGACCAGGTTGTGAGAAACTGGTAGGGAGGATTTTATGAAAACACAAGAAACAGAAAATCACTGAGGCACTATGAAATGCACACTATAAGTAACTTCCTCTATTTTGGTCTTCCAAATGTCAACTCTTCTCCTTTTAGCTACAGAAATGGTGCCTTGTAGACAACAGGTATGTTGGTGTTGGACCTATGAGAGCATCAAAATACAATGACTAAACACAAACAACACTCAGCACATACTCTAAAATATCTATCCAAGAAGAGGTAAAAATTGCATTTTATTTGATTCAGGTGGAAATTTTAGTAGGGCTGTGCCTTGTAAAATGTGGAAGATCCTTTTTACAAATGATAAGTTCGCACTATATGGAAAATCCAAGAGGCTCATTTTGTGCTCCTTGTTTACAAGTGGCATACGTGCTTTTTCATTAGGAAGAAGAAAACATTGTGGCTGATGTCATCCTTCTAGAAGAAGCATGCTAGAACCATGCTGCATAATCACCAAATTTGACTTTGGCATTAGATCATTAATGTCAAAATGCAGGCTGCGTCTCTTTTCTACCAATAGATTGAAATTTGTCCCCTTTTAAAATGTACAGGCCATGATTTTTTCTATTTGTGCCATTTAGGGATTAACATGTAATAAATCACCTTCCCCTTGCCACTTCGACTGCATTGTCACTTTTGCACCTTGTCGACCTTGTCTTTTCTCCATTTTGTCTTATCTGGCTCATCTGGCCCCTTTGGGCAAAAATCCTAGCGGGTCACTGCATCTTGGCCTCCTGGTGGCTAGCGCTCTCTCATTTGAAAAAGAACGGCTATTTCACTTTGCTAACTTTGACGTCCTTCAAGACGTCACCATCCCTGTCATAATGTCAGTCGGGCCTTCATTGGCTTTCTATGGCCTGCTTGCCTCAAAAACTATCTTAACATTTCCCCAAAGGGAAAAAGACCCTCCACCCCTTTGAAAGTGTTCCTTTTATTCTTAGCCAGAAGTTCCCCACAAGGGCACCTGCCCTTTGGGGTCCTTTGGTGGGTCCTTTGATTGCTTTGGAAGGTCTCCCGGGCTCTTGTGGGCTTTGTGTCCATGGACATTTCCCCGCGGACAAAAGTCCACAGAAATTCTCCTGGGCTTGTTTGCTTTGAATATCTTGTGGAATTTTGTCCACGGACATTTTCTCGTGAACAAAAAGTCTATGGAAATTCCACCCGGCCTCTACCTCTACTTCGAAATGTGCCTAAATTCCTTTTGACTTTTTGTCCGAAGGAATTCCTTCAGACAAAAAGTCTAAAGGAATTTGAGACTTAGGCAAATTTGGACCTACCCAGATCTTTCCTTTTGAAGCACCTGCCCTTTGGAAGGGTATGAACTTTTTGGACTGCCCCTCGTCTAAGGGCATACCCTTGAACCAAGCTGTTGAACCAAAAATGGTGCAATGGTTTAATTGGTTCAACCAAGCATGCTGATGAACTTTTCCCTTTGAACCAAGCCCGTTGAACTTAGCTAAAGTGTTGAACCTTTTGATCAAACCCGCCATTGAACCAAGTTCATTGAACCAAACATGGTTCAATGGTTCAATGCTTATTGAATCGAGATGCTAAACTTGAAGATGGACCGCTTGAACCAAAGGTGGTTGAACCAATTGAACCAAGCCATGAACCAAACATGTTGAACTTGAACGACCTAAAAGTGACTGTCATGAATAAAAAGGGAAGAAGGTGATCAAAAATTTTGCCTGGGGCAAAATTGGGTCAACAAATTGGTGCCTCCCAGGGGAAGCATGCCTGCTATGCTTAGAAGGCTAGTTGCCTTGCAAATCCATTGGGTATAGTGTCAGATGCAACTATAACAAAAGTTAATCAACAGCCCCAAAAGATTTGAGAATCAAATACGAAGCTTTACCCCACACATAAAGGGAAACACACAAGAATAAAAACACTACCTATGCAAACTGCTCTTAGGGAAAATAGGAAAACAACTGAAGACAAACTATTATATACAGCTAACTAGGAATGTTTGCCTCCCTCCTGGATCAAAGGGAAAACTTCTCAAGTCCCCTTCCTGGCAAAAATACTTATGTTGCTAGGCAAGAAGCTAAATGAAAAATAGAAATGGTGACTTACTCCTCTTCCCTGTCACCTGAGTTGGCTGGTATCTGAGTGGATCAGATTCAGACATGCCTCTGACGTATATGTATTCTACTTGTCCCTAGAGGCTTGTTGAATGTTGGTCCCTCAAATTGGTGCTCCTCACCAATAAATTAGTGGCTACTGGTTCATCACCAAAATCCCTTTGGTCTGCACATTCCCTCTGCAATGTATTATGGTCCAACTTGCTTCCTTCTGCCTCATTGAAAATCCTGTCAGACTCGTCCTCTGCTTCTTCTTGGCCTTCTTAAAGAAGGGTGACTGTGATGATGTCTAAAATGGAATCACAAATTGATTATTCATCCCACAGAACATCAACTCTCTATTCAATGCTTTCTTCTTCAAGGCCTTCCTCCAAGAAGACAGACCTCTCCTTTTCCTCTTTGCTGATCAAGATCTCTAGATTTTCAAAAATATCTTCCTGATCCTCCTCATACTCAGGATTTTTAATGGAGTCGACCTCATCATCAAAATAACAAGGAAGTTCATCAGACAGAGGGGAAGAGAGCTTACCATGCTTTTGTTCCTCCTCGTATTGTTGGAACATCTGCATAT
This sequence comes from Torreya grandis, assembly GCA_037957365.1. Classification (NCBI taxonomy): domain Eukaryota; kingdom Viridiplantae; phylum Streptophyta; class Pinopsida; order Cupressales; family Taxaceae; genus Torreya; species Torreya grandis. Next base: position 3,999,935 of record JARHVA010001020.1, read on the forward strand.
ATGCAAGACCTGCATCTTCTCCACTACTGATAAGGTCTTCACAAGGAGCATTGATGATGATTTCTTCTTCCTTGTCACTCATGACAGGCTCTTGAAGACTTGTAGATTAGATCTTCTACTCCTCACCTGCCTCTTGCAAAACAGGTTCCTCCTTGAGAAGGGGTGAAGTGGGAAAACCATGTGGAAGAGGAGGCAGTCCTTGAGCTAGAATCGAATGATTCTCCTCTTTCCATTTGGTTAGCACTTCATCAATATCATGTATGGCCTGATTTCTCTCTTGGAAATGTGTAGGTGGGGAGTGTTCAGACATAGAATGTACTATTTGGTCTGAGCCATCCATCACACATTGGCTGAGGAATTTCTCTCTAGACTCCAACTCTATAATTCTCCTGGCTAGATCTTCTTGGAAAAGCTTTTCCTGGAGGTCACCAGCATTATCATTAGCAGGAGTAGCCTTAGATTCTTCAAGTTTTTGAAAAAAACCTTGCTTCTCTTCTTCCTTTCTACCCCATGATTCTACTATTTTCCCCTAGTTCAGGATCTCTGAATTAGAATTATGCTCCCGTGAACATGCAGCAATTTTGTTTTCTCCAAGGTCCTAGGGTTCCTCCACAAGGTCTAGGAATTTTAACTCTCTTTCGAGAATCATCTTCATCCTAGCCTCTAAATCTTCAATTTTCTTGGCTAGGTTATCCTAAAAGAGTCTTTCTTGGAGGTCACCAGCAATATCCTCTTCAAAGCTCTGAGTTAGTCCTTGGCATTCCTTCCTCTAACCCAAAATCTATACATTATGCTGAAGGACTTGGGGAGGTTGGGGAATGCAAGGAAAAGACTATTAGTGCAATAGAGGAGTCTCTTGAAGAGGGACGTGTTGGCTGGTGGTACTATTCTCAATGGAAGATTCACAATATAAGGAATTTAGAAGGTTCATCTCCATGGGAGGTTGCTCTGATGTCTTTTGGTGTCAGAAATCCAGGCGCACGGGATTGAGAGTGAATGCATTTGATGAGCTAGAGTGAGCAAGCAAAATTTGATAAAAAGGATTTGGTGCAAAAGAGGGGATTTTCCTTAGATTAGGAGGGGGTACATAAGGCTGACTACCTTGAATAAATGGATTTCTTCATTTTGCAGCCTCCTCCTCTATGGATTGCAGGGCCTGTGTGTTAGGTTGTGGAGCTAAAAGCTTCAACCCTTTACAAACTGAGGAATAGAAGGTTGCTGAGATCTAGGAGCATCGGCGTCGGTAGCAGGACCGACGTTGGTCGAGACCAGTGCAGAAGGCCACCGGTGATGGCAGGGAGTCGGCTGACATCGGTAGAACTAGACAAGCAGGGACCGACGTCGGTCGCCTGTGTGTTCTAGAACTGCTCATTTCACAGATAGTTAGTTAAGTGAACGAAGAGTTTGCATGTTAAGACCAGTCAGAGTCTTGGGCTGCGAGGATAATTGTCTAAATTAAGAGTCTAAGTTATTGTTTGAGTTAGGGATCTATTTATAGACCCATTGGCATGTATTGTTTATGCATGAGATAGAAAGGAAGAGTTCCTTCTAGTTGTAAGATCATTGAGTTGCAAGTTGTTGCAAGCTCATTGGGGATCTACATGTAAGTTTGGTTGCAAACTGAGGAATAGAAGGTTGCTGAGATCCAGGAGCACCGGCATCGGCAGCAGGACCGATGTCGGTCAAGACCAGTGCAGAAGGCCACCGGTGACGGCAGGGAGTCGACCGATGTCGGCAGAACCAGACAAGCAGGGACCGACGTCCGTCGCCTGTGTGTTCCAAAATTGTTCATTTCACAGACAGTTAGTTAAGTGAATGAAGAGTTTGCATGTTAAGACCAGTCAGAGTCTTGGGATATGAGGATAATTGTCTAAATTAAGAGTCTAAGTTATTGTTTGAGTTAGGGATCTATTTATAGACCCATTGGCATGTATTGTTTATGTATGAGATAGAAAGGAAGAGTTCCTTCTAGTTGTAAGATCATTGAGTTGCAGGTTGTTGCAAGATCATTGGGGATCTACATGTAAGTTTGGTCTTTGAATTGTAGGTTGCAGGTTCATGAGAGATCAGCTTGAAGTGCTATAGAGTACTTGGTGTACCGACAGGGTTATTACTGACTGGTTGGTGAGGTGAACACCAATTTTGTGTGTGAGTTGGTTGTTGAGACCATTTTCTGTGTAGGAGAGTGTGTATGAGAAGAATTACTGTACACTTGAGGTGTGGCAAACCTTTGTAAGATGAAAGAGTGTGGCGGCTCTTTGTTGTATTCTTTTCTGTAAAGTGTTAATACAAGATAGTGTATTGTCTCTCATATTCTGTGCTATTGGTGAATTCTAGTTACTTGTGTTTTTGGTTATTTCCGCATATTCAATTGCTTATATTTGGTAATCATACTGTGCTCTTTTTGAGGAGCAAGATCCTAACAGGTGGAATCAGAATAGTGTGTTTGTTCTTGGATTACCACCACCCCTAACAAGTGGTATCAGAGCTTTTGGTTGGGATACTAACAGATTGGTTTAGATCTGGGTAGTGTGTTTTGATTAAAGGTTACTCACAGGGTTTCTATTTGAGTGGGAGTTGAGCAATGGCAGAAAATAGTCAGCTACGAATGGAAAAGTTTAATGGCAAGAACTACCAATTATGGAGGATGCAGATTGAGGACTATCTGTATCAAAAATATTTGTACTTACCGTTGGGTGGGGTTGCTAGCAAACCCTTGGATATGAAAGATGAAGAATGGGAGGTTCTTGATCAGAAGGCTCTGGGATCTATTAGATTGAGTCTTGAATCATCTGTGATTTCCAGCTTATCACAGTGTAAGACAATGGTGGAGTTGATGAAATCTTTGGCAAATTTGTATGAAAAACCCTCGGCTTCTAATAAGGTATTTTTTATGAAGCGTTTATTTAATTTGCAAATGTTGGAAGGTGGATCTGTTCATAGCCATCTTAGTGATTTCCATGGTTTGGTAAACCAGTTAAGTTTAGTCAATATTGTATTTGATGATGAAATTAGAGCTCTCTTAATCTTGTGTTCATTACTTGAAAGTTGGGAAGGTTTGGTAATGGCAGTTTCTAATACTGTGTCTCCTTCAAAAGTCTTAAAAGTGGATGATGTTGTGAGTGTGATCTTGAATGAAGAGATACGTAGGAAAAGCACAGGTGAATCATCAGGTGATGCTTTGAGTGTTGAAGGCAGAGGAAGGCCAAGAGAGAAGATAGAGCGTGGGAGATCAAGGTCGAAGACAGGCAGAATATCCAAGTCCAGGTATGGCAGAATAACCTGCTAGAAATGTGGAAAGCAAGGGCACTTAAAGAGAGATTGCAGATCGGGTGAAGATCAACATGAAGGACATGGAAAAGAAGCAGATGTTGCGGATTACGTTGCACAAGATGCTCTGGTATGTTCTTTGGATAAAGTAGAATCTTGGGTTTTAGATTTTGGTGCCTCTTTTCATGCATCCCCACATAGGGAATTTTTTCATGAGTATGTCCAGGGAGACTTTGGAGAAATTTGTGTAGGGGATGGTAAGCCTTGTCAGATTGCTGGCAAAGGAAAAGTGAAGCTGAAATTTCAGATAGGTGACACATGGGTGTTAAAAGAGGTCATGCATGTCCCAGTTCTGAAGCAGAATCTGATTTTTGTTAGAAGTTTGGGTGATGAGGGTTGCACAGTAACTCTCACAGCAGACTCTTGGAAGGTTACCAAGGGTAAACTTGTTGTAGCTAGAGGTAAGAAAGTAGGTACACTTTATCTATCTACTTATTTTACTGATTCTCTTTCTGGGTTATCTACTTCAGCTGTAGATTCAGAGATGTGGCTTAATAGGCTTGGTCACATAGATAAGAAAGAGATGTTGGTTCTTGAGTCAAAGAGTATGCTTTCAGATTTGGAAGGCATGGATCGTGGTTTCTGTATGCAGAAGAAGAAGGTGACGTTTCTTGAGGAATCTGATGTTAGTGACAAGAACAGGAAAGCCTTGGTTTTCAAGGAGAAAGTGATGGACAGAGTTTAGCACAAGGTGCAGAGGAATTTTGAGCAGAGCAAGGGTGATTTAGACAAGGGTTTGATCGAAAAGGAGCTCGTGGGAAAAAGTCAGGTCTCACTAGAAAAACACAGAGACCGACGTCGGCAGGAAAACCGGCGTCGGTGTCTAGACAGGGACCGACGTCGGCTATGTGCAGCCCGACATCGGTGACTCGGGGCAAATAGGGACCGGCGTCGGCCAGGGGAAATCGACGTCGGCAAGGTGGCAGTCGCAAGGAACTGACATCGATCGGCTGTAGACTGAGATGTGACCGGCATCGGTCACTGAGACGAATTTTGGGTGGACAGCTAGTTGTCATGGAGTCTCAAGCACCCATATGGAGGACTGAAGGTGTAAGTAAGTTCTTAAATTCGTCATTTCCATTTTTTACACTACTTGTTGCTCACTGATGGTATAGAACCAGGAAGTTGTTAAAGAAGCAGAACAGGTAGATCTAGGAAATAGTGGGAGCTTGGCATGGATGAGGATGTGATTCCTTGGAGGAGAACCAAGCAGGTGTTTTGGGTAGAGTTGCCAGCTGGAAGTAAGCACTGAGAGATGAATGGATGTTAAGGATGAAGAAGAGCGGAAATGGATACGTGAGATGGAAGATCAGGGTATATGGTCTTGTATTAGCTGTAGGGTAATGGAGGTTTGATCATTGTGTTTCTCTTTACCAGGTTGGATAATATTAGCTACATTATCCTATTTCTGTATGATGTGCTTGTTGCAGGGTTACATATACAGGTATTGCTGAACTAAAGGTAAAGCTAGTTCAGGTGTGTGTCATGGAGAATCTGGGAGCAGCAAGATTCTTTGGCATAAGTGTGTTCTAGAGACATGGAGGTCTTGTTGACTTTGTTTCAGGATGATTGTGTGGAACCGGTTAGCACGCCGATGGTTGGACAGTTCATAGAATAGGTGTCTTGATTCACATAATGAGGTTGAGTGCATGGTATGTACTAAACTTGAGTTTTCCCAAGTAGTGGGAGTTGTCACAAGTTTCGAGTCAATCCGGGATAGTAATACTGAAGGGTAGTTCAGTGGGACCAGTAGCAGGTGCACATGCTATGCAGGGTCAAGTTCTTTTTCTACATGGTTGTAGATGCGGATGTGGCAGGTAATTTGGATGACAAGATTTGCACTACAAGATTTGTGGTGGTTGGTCTTCAAGAGTGATCTTGAGGAGGGATACAAAGCCAAGGGAACAAACTAGATAGAGTACAGGTACAGGTACAGGTTGCAGCTATTTATCTCCAAGTGGGAGATTGTTAGGTTGTGGAGCTAAAAGCTTCAAACCTTTGCAAACTGAGGAACAGAAGGTTACTGAGATCTAGGAGCACCGGTGTCGACAGCAGGACCGACATCGATCGAGACCAGTGCAGAAGGCCACCGACGACAGCAAAACCAAACAAGCAGGGACCGACGTCAGTCGCCTGTGTGTTCCAGAACTGCTCATTTCACGGATAGTTAGTTAAGTGAATGAAGAGTTTGTATGTTAAGACCAGTCAGAGTCTTGGGCTGCGAGGATAATTGTCTAAATTAAGAGTCTAAGTTATTGTTTGAGTTAGGGATCTATTTATAGACCCATTGGCATGTATTGTTTATGTATGAGATAGAAAGGAAGAGTTCCTTCTAGTTGTAAGATCATTGAGTTACAGGTTTTTGCAAGCTCATTGGGGATCTACATGTAAGTTTGGTCTTTGAATTGCAGGTTGCAGGTTCATGAGAGATCAGCTTGAAGTGCTATAGAGTACTTGGTGTACCGGCAGGGTTATTACTGACTGGTTGGTGAGGTGAACACCAATTCTGTGTGTGAGTTGGTTGTTGGGACCATTTTTTGTGTAGGAGAGTGTGTGTGAGAAGAATTACTGTACACTTGAGGTGTGGCGAACCTCTGTAAGGTGAAAGAGTGTGGCGGCTCTTTGTTGTATTCTTTTCTGTAAAGTGTTAATACAAGATAGTGTATTGTCTCTCATATTCTGTGCTATTGGTGAATTCTAGTTACTTGTGTTTCTGGTTATTTCTGCATATTCAATTGCTTATATTTGGTAATCATACTGTGCTCTTTCTGAGGAGCAAGATCCTAACAGGTGGAATCAGAATAGTGTGTTTGTTCTTGGATTACCACCACCCCTAACACTGTGCTTGCCCAAACAAGCACTCCTCTTTATACATCAGCTCATGCTGATATCTATACTACTCTTCTAGCCTATTAATCTCTAATTCCAAGGCCACTTCCCTTATCATTGTAGGGCAACTAGAAGAGCTGTCTGAGGGGATTGTATAAATATCTGGAGCCTAATTATATTCATATGAAAGAAAACAAGACCCATGATTTTGAGAAAAGGAAATATACATACAAGAAATGATTTCTGATGGCACCAAGCTGCTTAACCAGCAGTTTTAACTTGGAGTCACCAAATGCTAAAAACGTTGATTTGTTGTAATAAGACCAACATCAATCTTAAAACCTTACTGCGTTGTAAAACTATGGTCCCACTAGGCATGCCAAAACTATTGATGCAGGAAAATGCACCAAGTGATAGGATGTCGAGCTCCTGTCTTCTCCTCGCAACATGGAAACTCCCCTCTCACCTATGGGACTGGCAAAGCTAGAGGGGAGAGTCTCTAGATAAGGGCTAGGTCCCTTTGATGCATCATGTTTGTTTCAGCAAGTTTAAAACACACACACACACACACACACACACACACACACACACACACACACACACACACACACACATGTCAGGATGCGAAACACCGAAAGCATACAGTTGAGTACCAAATCAAGCAACTTAATATGTGGAAATTAACCAGAATCACAAGTAACTAGAATTTAGAATAACACATGATATGAGAGACAATACACAACTTGTATTAATACTTATATAGAAAAGAATACAATAAAGAAGATGTCACTTCTTCTCCACCACCTCTTCAGAGGCTTGCCACACCTCAAGTGAATAGTAATTCTCTCCTCAAAGCTCTCTCTTAGGTCCCAACACCCAACTCAAACACAGAGTTGGTGTTCACCTCCTGTGCTCCACGCACACCACAAGTGCTCCATGCACTCCACAAGTACTCAAAGTACTTCAAGTAGATCTCCCATGAACCTGCAACAACTTGCAATTCAACAGACCATACTTATGGAAGGAACTCCCTTGCCTTCCTCTTTTCTCTATTCAAGTACACACCTGTACTCCAAGTAGATCCTGCCTGATTCTACTCCCTGTTGTGTTGTTGTCCTATCTGATCTTGCACACCTGCAAATCAACCTGGTTCTACACACCTGTGAACCTTGACCTTGCACACACATACACCTACAGATCAATGATCTTACTTACCATGTAGATCTCCTATAAAGGCCATACACCTGTGACCAAGATCCTACACACCTGAAGAATCTTGCTAACTCTTCAAAACCAGCACCCACCTTGGTACTGCTGTGGAACTAGGAGGAACACCCTTGCTCACCTCACACACAGAAGGAGCTAACTTTGCTCAACTCAAAGTAGAACACCTTTCCAATACAACCATGAGTCTATTATATAAATCTCATCCAAACAATGATTAGACATCTAATTACAATAATTAGATCCACAGCTCTCAGTCTAAAAATAGCTCTAATCATGCAAACACTTGGTTCGTTAGCTAACTGCTCATAATAAACTCGCAGTCGAACCACACAGGCGACCAACATCGGTCCCTATCTACTTGGGGGTCACCGACACTGGCCGATCCATGACCGACGTCGGTTGCATTCCTGTCTTATCCTGCTGACATCGGTTGGCCAGACCAATGCCAATCTCTGTGACACTCTGCAACTCTCCTGCAACCTCCTCCATGTCTGCATTAGTGAAGCTTTTAGCTCCACAACCTAACAATCTCCCACTTAGAGATAAATAGCTGCACTGTACCTGTAATTGTACTCCGTCTAATCTATTTCCTGGTTTGTATCCCTCTTCAAGCTCAATCCTGAAGACAACCCACCACACATACTATGATGTACCTCCTATCATCTGAGTACCCTACCACATCTAAACCTACAAACACATGTAGTGAAGTCCTGACCCTGTATAGCATGAATCCCTACTACTGGTCCCTCTCAAATACCTGAGAACCCACTTCCCCGAATTGGTTCCTAACTCTCTGACAGCTCCCACTGCATGGGAATACTCAGGTCTATACCAAACCTCATGTGATTTCAGACACTGTACCTGTCCAGCCCTTAGTGTGCTCCAACTCTGCATCATGAACCTCGCCAACACCTGATTCACATCAGCTCCCACTGGAGACAAAATCAACCTGTGATCTCCATGTCTCCCATGTCAAAGAATTTCGCTGCTCCAAACTCCTCATGACATGCCACTGAACTAACCTTACCCTTAGCTCAGCAAAACCCTGTATGTCTAAACCTGTACAAATTTCATCCTCCACATACAGCAATAGGATAATGTTGCAACCATCATCCACCTAGTAAGATAAACACAATGGTTATACTGACATTAACTAAAGCCCTGCTTTATCATCCACCTGGTACCACCTGTCAGTCCTGTCCCACTGTCCTGCAGCTCCCTCAAGACCATATGCCTGGTCTTCCATCTCACATGTTCGTTCTCTCTATTCTTCAACTAAGGTATCCATTCGTCTCTGTGCTTTCTTCCCGCTAGCAACCCTACCAAATCTCTGCTTGGTGTCTTCAATCTCTCCATGCCATGCTCCCACCTGTTTCCTGGATCCTTCCTGCTCTACAATCAACATGTATAAAGAAGAGGAACAACGAATTTGAGGGCCTACTTACGTCTTCAGTCCTTCGTATGGGTGTTTGAGACTCTTTGACAGTGTGTTGTCCACCCAAAATCCATTACAGTGACCGACCTCAGTCACCCCACAGTCTGCATCCGACTAACATCAGTTCCCATGCATCTATCCCTGACTACCGACCCTGCCGACGTCGGTGTCCCTGTTGCTGATGTCGGTCCTCCTGACCAACGTTGGTCTTACCCTACCCGACATCACCGGATTTGGTCTACACATGACCGACATCGGCACCTGTCTGTTTGATGTCAGTTCCTCCTGACCGACACCGGTATCTGTGTTTGCCTGTGAGTGATGACTTTTTACCCGCGAGCTCCTTTGAATCAAACCCCATGTCCAAACTGCCCTGCTCAAAAGTATCCAGCACCATCCTCTGGTTTCTATCTGCCATCTCCTCCAAGTACACCAAGGCTTTCCAGTTCTTAAGCCTGTCATATATATTTGTCTTCCGCTTAAGAACATGCATCTCCTTCCTGCTCATGTGACCAAGCCTACGAAGCCACGTCTCTGCAACAGAAGAAGAATCAGTAATATAAACAAGTAGATAAAGAATACCTATTTTCTTACCACCAGCTAATTCAAGTGCATCTGTTGTGAGAGTTCTTGTACATCTCTCATCACCCAATCTTTCTAAAGAAATTAGCCATATCTCCAAACCTGGGACCTGCATGACCTTCATCAACACCTATGTGTTGGCCGCCTACAATTTCAGCTTCACTTCCCCTTTGCCAATTCTTTGGCAAGGCTCATCAGCTCCTCTACCTGGGGTTGCATGGAAAGAGGCAACTGAATCTTTTATCCAAGATTCAACTTTATCCAAGAAACCTCCCAGAGCATCCTGTGCAACAACACCTGCTACATCTGCTTCTTCAGTTTCTTCATGCTGATCTGCTACCAACCAACAATATTCTTTTACCTGCTCTTTCTTTCCATGGGACCGTAAGTGACCATCTGTGCTTTTCAACTCCTCCATTCTTAGCTTACTTTCATCTGCCATTGCTCTACTCCCACTCGATCAGAGACCCCTGAGAGTGACTTGTAACCAAACACAAACCCTGCTTCCTGCAACCTTAGCTCTGATACCACTTGTCAGGATGCGAAACACTGGAAGCATACAGTTGATTACCAAACCAAGCAACTTAATATGCAGAAATTAACCAGAATCACAAGTAACTAGAATTCAGAATAACACATGATATGAGAGACAATACACAACTTGTATTAATACTTATACAGAAAATAATATAATAAAGAAGATGCCACTTCTTCTCCACCACCTCTTCAGAGGCTTGCCACACCTCAAGTGAATAGTAATTCTCTCCTCAAAGCTCTCTCTTAGGTCCCAACACCCAACTCAAACACAGAGTTGGTGTTCACCTCCTGTGCTCCACGCACTCCACAAGTACTCAAAGTACTTCAAGTAGATCTCCCATGAACCTGCAACAACCTACAATTCAACAGACCATACTTATGGAAGGAACTCCCTTGCCTTCCTCTTTACTCTATCCGAGTACACACCTGTACTCCAAGTAGATCCTACCTAATTCTGCTCCCTGTTATGTTGTTGTCCTATCTGATCTTGCACACCTACAAATCAACCTAGTTCTGCACACCTGTGAACCTTGACCTTGCACACACATACACCTGCAGATCAATGATCTTACTTACCATGTAGATCTCCTATAAAGGCCATACACCTGTGACCAAGATCCTACACACCTGAAGAATCTTGCTCACTCTCCAAAACTAGCACCCACCTTGGTACTTCTGTGGAACTAGGAGGAACACCCTTGCTCACCTCACACACAGAAGGAGCTAACTTTGCTCAACTCAAACTAGAACACCTTTCCAATACAACCATGAGTCTATTATATAGATCTCATCCAAACAATGATTAGACATCTAATTACAATAATTAGATCCATAGCTCTCAGTCTAAAAATAGCTCTAATCATGCAAACACTTGGTTCGTTAGCTAACTGCCCATAATAAACTTGCATTCGAACCACACAGGCAACCGACATCGGTCCCTGTCCGCCTGGGGGTCGCCGACACCGACCGATCCATGACCGACGTCGGTTGCATTCCTGTCTTATCCTGCCAACGTCGGTTGGCCAGACCAATGCCAATCTCTGTGACACTCTGCAACTCTCCTGCAACCTCCTCCATGTCTGCATCAGTGAAGCTTTTAGCTCCACAACCTAACAACACACACACACACACACATAATGGGGGGATGAAAAGGGAGAAAGATGTAGAAAAACAAACTACTCTAAGGAGGTGATACACCAAAATAAGTCAACCTTCACACATCCACTCTTGAAATCAGACAAATGCATACATACACTTCACATTTGGCAGAAGGACTAGGTTGCAAGAAACTAGCAGGGAGGCTTTCATGAAAACACAAGAAACAAAAAATCACTGAGGCGCTCTGAAATGCACACTGTAAGTAACTTCCTCTATTATGGTCTTCCAAATGTCAGCTCTTCTCTTTTCAGCTGCAAAAATGGTGCCTTGTAGACAATAGGTACGTTGGTGTTGGACCTATGAGAGCATCAAAATACAATGACTGAACACAAACAACACTCAACACAACTCTAAAATATCTATCCAAGAAGAGGTAAAAACTGCATTTTATTTGATTCAAGTGGAAATTTTAGTAGGGTTGCACCTTGTAAAATGTGGAAGATCCTTTTTACAAATGACAAGTTTGCAATATATGGAAAATCTAGGAGGCTCATTTGGCGCTCCTTGTTTACAAGTGGCATACGTGCTTTTTCATTGGGAAGAAGAAAACACTGGGGCCAATGTCATCCTTCTAGAAGAAGCCTACTAGAACCATGCTGCATAATCACTGAATTTGACTTTGGCATTAGATCATTAATGTCAAAATGTAGGCTACGTCTCTTTTGTGCCAATAGATTGAAATTTGTCCCCTTTTAAAATGTATGGGCCATGTTGTTTGCTATTTGCACCATTTAGGGATTAATAGGAAATAAATCACCTTCCCCTTGCCACTTGGACTGCATTGTCACTTTTACACCTTGTCATTCTTGTCTTTTCTCCATTTTATCTTATCTGGCTCATCTGGCCCCTTTGGGCGAACATCCTGGTGGGTCACTGCATCTTGGCCTCCTGGTGGCTAGCGCTCTCTCAGTTGAAAACAAATGGCTATTTCACTTTGCTAACTTTGACGTTCTCTGGGACGTCACCGTCCCTATCACAACATCAGTCAGGCCTTTGTTGGCTTTCTGCGGCCTGCTTGCCTTGAAAACTGTCTTAACATTTCCCTAAAGGGAAAAAGACCCTCCACCCCTTTGAAAGTGTTCCTTTTATTCTTAGCCGAAAGTCCCCTGCAAGGGCACCTGCCCTTCGGGGTCCTTCGGTGGGTCCTTTGATTGCTTTGGAAGGTCTCCCAGGCTCCCACAGGCTTTTTGTTTGCAGACATTTCCCCGCAGACAAAAGTCTATGGAAATTCTCCTGGGCTTGTTTGCTTTGTATATCTCGTAGACTTTTTTCCACACATAAAAAGTCCATGGAAATTCTGCCTGGTCTCTACCTCTATTTCAAAACTCACCCAAATTCCTTTAGACTTTTTGTCCAAAGGAATTCCTTCGGACAAAAATTCTGAAGGAATTCGGGACTTAGTCAATTTTAAACTTAGGCAAATTTGGACCTACCCGGATCTTTCCTTTTGAAGCGCATGCCCTTCAAAAGGGTATGAACTTTTTGGATTGCCCCTCATCCAAGGGCATACCCTTGAACCAAGCTGTTGAACCAAAAATGGTTCAACAGTTCAATTGGTTTAACCAAGCGCGTTGATGAACTTTTCACTTTGAACCAAGCCCGTTGAACTTAGCTGAAGCATTGAACCTTTTGATCGAACCCGCTGGTGAACCAAGTTCGTTGAACCAAACACGTTGAACCAAACATGGTTCAACGGTTCAATGGTTTAATGCTTATTGAATCGAGATGCTGAACTTGAAAATGGACCACTTGAACCAAAGGTGGTTGAACCACTTAAACCAGGCCATGAACCAAACATGTTGAACTTGAAAAACCTGAAAGTGACTGTCATGAATAACAAGGGAAGAAGGTGACCAAAAATTTTGCCTGGGGCAAAATTGGGTCAACAATAACTAAGACCATAAGAGGCCCCACTATGAGTGAACCTTTGAGTCATGTCTAAAAAGAGCTATTTTGTGTGTTTGACTATCTTTGGACCAATGATTTGGAAACTAATCAAAGTATTTTTTGGCTCTCTTTTAAACAAATAACCTAGGTACCAATGAGACTATAAGGGAGCATGGTTTGAAACCACACACAATTTAACATATTTAGTTCATGAGTTTACTCAGCCTTTGGTAAAATTGAAATCATATAGATTGAAAGAGGGTAAGGTAACTCAAAGACCCAAGGTGAAAACTAATACACCAAAGCCTAGATCTTTGTGATACACTCACACTGTAAAAGCTAGCTTTAATTTTGACAAGTTGACCCTAGAAGTTTAGAGGAAATCTCTTTGAATTATGAAGAATACAAAATGAACTAACTCAAGATGTAAAAACATACACGAATCACTAAGTATAAAACTAGGACCAAATAGGCGGACAACATCGCCACATGATTCTAGTAAGATAAAATATGTTCTAGGACTCAAAGCATGAGTGATACATAAGATGATTTGAGTCCACCAAGATGATATGTGATTTTGAGTCTTAATAAATGACCTTCAATCCAAATGTAAAATTGAACCCAAGTTAAAACAAGCCTAGTGCAAAAATGGTAAACCCAATTTGACACATCAACCCTTAGAACTTGGTAAGGTTTAATTTCAAATGTGGATAATAGATGAAGGATTTAAACAAATTGGGTAAAAAATCTAGACTCAATTGGGTAGCATGACTGTGCCAAAGTGGATGACATGACACAAAGCTTTTGATAATAATTTGAATAAGGAAAAGATGAATTTTCTAGTGTAACACCTCCCTTGCTCAAGAAAATTGAGGATAATGTGTTTTGGTTAAGTTCATTGAGTTAACAAGAAGTTTTAGACACAAATCAAGACCAAGTAAGCTAATGAAAAAAAAAACGTCTTAAGTCTAAACTGATAAGGAATGGCAAAGTGGGGTCTACTAAACTAGTGAGGTTTTGATCGTTTAAGGGGAATCAATTACATAATGACTCTCACGTCAAATGATGAAAAAGACAAGAATAGAAATTAGGTGACCATGGAATTAGCTAGTTGTAAAAAGGTCTAGTCCTTTTTACAACCACTACATCCTATTGTTTGCTCAGTGTAGTGCGATGTCCAAATACAGATACACCCCATGTGCAACTCCAAAGGAGTCAAATGAAGTCAATACTAGAAGGTGAAACCCTAGGTCAAAGCTTCCCTAAATAACTCATAGGAGGTAATGACTTCCCCCACGTAAGACAAGTTTGCATGAAAATAAAGAAAGCATAAAATATAAAGACTTTAGGGTCATTTTCAAAATCACCCAAACTTTGGCAAGTTTTTGGGGAGTGTTTTAGGCAACATTCTTTATAAGCCTTGGACTAGGCTATTTGCAATAGGAATGGCACTTTTGATTCCAAGGGTTCCCTAAAGGGGACAAATGGAAGAGCATACATGCAACATTACTCTTTTTTCCAAACAAAACCTAAGTAAACAACTATTGCAAATAAGATTTGACAAGTGTGTTCAATTTTAAACCCAAATGAAATATTTGGTGGTGTTCATTTGACCCCTTAGTCTTAGTTTTAAACTTTGAAAACATTCACCAAAACATCTAAATTCTTTTTTAAACACCAAGAAAAAGTTCTCTAATTGATTTTTAAGCATACAAAAGGTGATTTAAACATGTTTTTATCAAATGTCAAGCTTGTTCCTACTGTAAAAATGTTAGCATGTCCTTTAGCTTTGAAGCTTTTTTTAGCTTGAAATAATGAACTTTGGAGAAATAGCTCTTGAGTCTGTGTTTTAAGAAAAACACAGTGACCAACATCAATTATTACAACTGATGACAGTTACTTTGGTTAATCAAGGTATAATTGATGTTAGTTTTACTAACTGACATCCATTAAGCCAGGTAATCGATATCGGTATTACTTGATGATGTCAGTTACTATGTAAAACTATGGCAAACAAAAATGGCAAAATAAAGTTAGAAAATTAATTTGCAAGAGTTTTAAGGGTCCAAATGAATATTTTAGAGTTTCAAAGTGATCTTATTTATGTGTGAGATGAATCTTGTCCCACCAGGCATGCCAAGATGTAGAGAGGATTACAAAGCAAGTTAGTCAAGCATTAGTACAAAAATAATGAAACTTGCATAAATAACTAATTAACCAAGCCTATCTATTCCTATGGGAATTATAAAGGATATCAAGAAATAAATGAAAAAAAGTAACACCATATTACCTTCCCGAATGGATTCACCATACCCATGTGGCTCAAAAACATGTTCTCCCTTGATCAAATATCCTTGTCTTTATCAACAATGGTGGTAAGTTCCTCTAATGTTTCAAGAACACTCCATAAAACCTGGGCTCATGATTCCAAATCACTAAACTAGCCTATCAATGAAGCTTACAAGAAAAATCTATAATCACATGTAAAACCTTGTGGAAATAATTTAACATTACAACTTTTTTATATTCAAGCTTAAAATTCATGTCTATGGCCTCTCTATTTATAGATTTTTGAGATTGGTTAGGATCAACCATGACCATCCATCTCAAGATTGAGATGCGTGGCTATGGATAATCCTAATATTTGGAATTAAATCCGTAAATATCCTCAAGATAAATAAGTATTAAAGAGGCATGGGAGGTATTAACTAGGCATGGGTGACCCATAATCTTGATATTTTATGCACTTATGGCTTGATGGATGCCACCCCATAGATGAGGTCACTAGGTGATGTAGATAATAGGAATAAATTTTCAAAAAGAAATATTCAACAACTCTCATGGAAAATCCACTTAAGCTCTTGATTTGGATTAATTAGCCTTAAACAAGGTTAATCAACATTTGTGCAATTATTTAAAATCGGCCCTCAATTAATCAAAATGGTTAGAATGTCATATTACTGGGTTGTAATTTGACTGGAGAAGAATTGGATGGCGATGTTAGATGTGTTAGAGATGTATTTCCATTTAGGATGTTACCAACACCAAATAACAAAGGTATATGATGTGTACCAATGAATTTAGAAGAAAAGAGTGATCCAGAGCACTAAATGGCAAAATTATCATTTTGACTCGAAATGATCTTGATCAAAGTTAGCTGACCCATAAATTGTATTACCCCATTTAGGGAGACTTTGACCTAAATTGGCACTTGTAAATGAAAAGTTTGAACCATTTAGGGCATTTTAAGGATTTTGACCTAAAATGTGCATTTGAGTGCAATTTGAGTAAGATTAATAATTTCAACCCAAATGGTGTTAGTAATTGGATGTCTACACATCTCTCTATGTAAGTATATATGTATTATAAAAATGTGATATAATTTCTCATGGGAAGAGGAAAATAAAATGTAATTTCATGTTCCATTAAAATGTTCACACAATTTTTAAATACTCAAACACAAAAAAAATAGAGCTAAACATATAATTTTGAATATAAGCCATTACAAGGCTTTACAGGTGCAATATTTTATTAATTAAGAGTTGTCCAAAATAAACAAGGTTAGAAATGGAGTAGTCAGAGCAACTAAGCCAAGAAGAAGATTTACAATAAATAACTAATAGGTTTAGATGTTTAAATATATATTTATATGTTAAACTAGTCTTTTACACTTGAAAAATATATCTCAAGGCTTTACCCTTTAGTTTGACCTACCTTGTATCCAAAAGGATCATACTCTCCACCTCATTAGGTCTAATTACCTTTTTCTTAGTCTAACCCTAATTATTATGATTATCTAGATCACTTGTAACCATAAACACCTAAAATATGATATATATCCTTCACTATCATTATAGAACCTCACAAAATTTCATGTATCGTAGTTATTTTCATTTAGGTTAGGACAATAGCATCGACACTAATGTCACTGATCTAATGTAAGTGTCCTTACCTTAAAAACACTCAAATTTATAAATATTTTTGTGTATGGATTGGACTAAGAATTTTACTAACCCTTTTGTGGGGATTATTTCAAAATAACTAGTATAAACACAAGTCAAAAGCTAATTCATTTGGATATTTATAAATTACCAAGCAAAAACCTATTCAAACTCAATCAATCACATAACTAAGTTATTATACCTTATTCATATTTTCATATCAATCATAGGAATAGCCATACTAAGGTATGATGCACTCGAAATATACTCCATGAGCTATATTGATCAAGTTTCAAGCTAGATCACTACATGCATCTTTATATATTATATTGCACCCTTTTGTACACATATTCCCACTTAGGGGAGAAATAGATAATTATGAGGCCCTCATTAGAGTATTGGATATGTAGGCAACATTCACTGATAGAGGGGTCTCTAAGGTCAACTTGACACCATGAGCACACTAACCCATTTTTTGGCAAGGTAACCTAACTTAAGGTGGAGATATAGTGTTTGAGATATAAATAATGAAACAAATTTTGTGCACAAGATATAGATACATCATATGAAAGGTGACAAAAAACCTAGAAATACCTAAGTAGTCACATCTTGATACAATGAATATTCTATACAGGGAAATTATGTCAATATTGAAATAATAACATCAACATAAGTGTCCACCAATTGACATAAGTGTCTAGGTAGCCAAAAATAATATTTCTAAAATTTGACAACTATTTCTTGAACATTAGACATGTTCCCATACCTGCACATATCATATATGTCTGTGCATCCTTTCATAAGCTAAATATTATTTATTCTTTGTGATTATGCAATCAAAATAATATTTTGTATTGTGCTTTCTATATTTAGTATATTTTGTAATTCAACACTAAAATTAAATATTAGAAACTAAACTATTTATTTTTCCTACTTTAAGGAATAGGTTATCTCATTATTGTATATCCTATTCCTCATAACCCTTAATTTCCCAAAAATTGTTAAACATTTGGTGAACCCAACATTTTAGTTTTCTTATCCATTCCTAGTGTGCCCTAGGTGTTTTAATTTTTTTTCTCAATTTTTGAATTGTTACAATTTATTGCAAAAAATAAATTGCTTTAAAAATTAAAAGGAATAAATTATGTTTAGTATAATTCATACATATTATAGTTTTTCCTTTGTCAAGAACATCATGATAATCATTAGTTATTATATTTCATGCATGACGAATTTAATGAAAATTATGCTTAAATGGAATCAAAAAATTCATACACATAAAATAACAAGATGCAACAAGATACACATCTAGCTTCTCTTTATAATTATTATTAAAATACCATTGAGATTTTATCTAGATTTACTAGGTGCCAACACACATGTGATCAACATTTTATTCGACCTAAGTTTTATTTCAAGTGACAACTACCATCTCACTCCCATTATTTGTCCATGATTTATATTGGATTTCATAGTCTATATTGTCACTACACAAAAAGGAAAATGTGCCCAACCCATTCAACCACTTGTTAATCTACAACAAGTTCCTCTTAAGGCTAATATTGTGATCAAATATAAAGGGTATGATATGATTCAACCATTAATTAACAACCATTGTAAGATATCAATTCTTGAACTTTTGAAACAATAAACTATTTGTAAGGATATATTATATGAAGCCTTACATGAAACCTAAGTACCAAGTGATATTTTTTATTTAAACCAAGTGATATTGAACCAACTTATTTTGTGGATATTATGCAAGATATTAAAAACAATTCCAACTTCATAAATTTTGGCCACACTGATTTATCCTCAAAGGAAATTATTGATCAAGGTTTGCCTCTATTCAAACAAGTCAATATTCAAAATAAGGGAATCAAGAGAGTAGTCATTAATACTGGATCTAGTTTAAACATTTTTAGTTTAGATTTTTTTGAAAATAATGAGTACTAGTTTGGATATTATTTAAAAATTAGACATACATATTAAATGATTTGATAATTCATGCAAATCACCTATTGGTCATATCACATTAGATGTGACCTTGGGGATAAAAATAGTACAAAGTTACCTTTCAAGTAATATCTCAATCATTACATTATAGCTTACTTTTAGGTATAACTTGGATACATCTTATGGAATTTATACCATCTACAGTAAGTAGATATGTAAAATTCATATATGATGTGAAATTATTGACTATCCCTATTGATGATGAGATCTTTTAATTTTGTAAAATGTTACGTTTAGATGCATCACCAGTCCCTCAAATAGTACAACCTAAACAATTCATTCAAATTAAGAACATAGTTACTTATGAGACAAGTCAATCAAGTAAAATATAACATGTATCTCATGATATTCATAAATTTATACCATCCCAAGTAAATATAGATGAACATAAAAATAATAATATAGAAAAAATCCATTACAAGAGGAAGAAATGATATCAAAACCATAAGAAAACAAACCATTTTAACTATCTTTAGTGGTAAATTCCAAACCACAAGATGGAAATGTTTCAAATCAATATGATAGTGATGATGAACTCCCTCATGATATGAATAATGAAAATTTATGCATTATTAGCTTTGATCCACTTAAGCATCTACCACATAATATATTCACACGTACATAGAAGTTAAAATCATAATTAGAGGATCCAAAAATAAATACAAAGACAAAATCATCAATGAACATGTGAATACTTATACTATTCATCCTTCTTGGTTGCAAAATTTAAGTCAATCTTATAAAAATAAAATTCAAATCCACCATGTGAATAATGTGGAGTTATCTCATACATATCTAGAGCTGATATTATAGATCTCAATGAATCAACATGTTCCACATATAATTATTCCTATGTTACTTGAGGATAAGATGACATCTTTACCTCCTAATCAACATTGGTCAAAAAATAAACTAATTCCAAAATAATGATCATAATATTTCACTTATAATTGGATCATCAACCATGATACTAACCATTGTGGTGCTTTAAAAAGTAAAATACAAAAATAAAAACATAATGGTCATATATAAATTATACCTAAGAAATGAAAAAGACATATAATTCAAATCTCTCAAAAGATAACCATCCTTAAAAACACCCCATGCATGAATATCTAATAATTACTATAAAAAACGATGTCATTTCTTGCCCACTGTAGTCATCTAAAAGTGTCATTTGATTGCTAAGGGTGCCACTTGAGACTACATATTCCTAGCTAAGCATTATCACACTTTACTAGCCTTTGTGTGTGCCACTTGCATCCCTAGTCAGCTCAAATTCAGTCATAGACCCTCATTTCTTGTTGTTGGCTCTTCATGCCCAGTGTTCTATTAATTGGACATTAGCGCCACATTAAGGACACCAAAGCCATGCGGTGCTAGTGTCCCCAAAATGGTACATATGTTGTTTACCCTATCTTTCCCACAAAAATATATTTTCAAAGGTAAAACCCTCCTAAGGTTGGCCTAAATAGCTTTTATTATCCACACAATAAATATAACACTATATAAACACTAATCTCACACTCTTACACCCTAGGTGGACAATATCACAAAGAAGCACACAAAAGTACCACTTCACATTGAGGGAAAGCTCCCAAATCTTCCAATTCTATATTAACAGCCTATACATTCAATAATACAACACTAGTACAGGTATTCAGATCTCAAGTGGCTTCCAAGGCATCATCTCATGCATTCACACGTAGGCATTCTAGCATTCACTTGCACTTACATCAAACACTTAGGTAGGAGAACTACATTGGGATTGATCCCTCTTTAGAGTATTGGTATGTAGGCAACGTGCCCATATGGGAGTGTGGATCACATGTATAGTACATTAACCACTAACCCCTTTTTCTCATGGTGTTTATTCAAACTTGTAAAAACATAAAAATAGGGTTTTCAAAGTAAAATAGAGCTACATGAAAAATTATTGATTGCACAGACCTAAAATTTGGAAAAGAAATGGAACAAGACCTAATCTAGAAAACACAAAAATCATTCAAAGAGAGGAAATTAGCATCAATAATAGGACATTATAGCCACATGTCACCTCTATGTAAATGTGGTTCTACTGTCCAAGAGGGGTTCTAATATAAGGATCCGGTTGGCAACACTCAAACCTATTACTATCTTAGTTTCTAACACTCAAATCATTTGTATCAGGTATTTTCTATATAAGTATTTATTTATACATATTTATTAATATTTTTATAGATTCAAAGATATTCAAATTTGTAACAAATTAGTGGTTATTTTATGCATATTTTTTTGCTACTTTCAAACATAGGTTTTACTTATGTAAAACTCTAAAAGGTTAAAAAATTTGGTGAACAAGACTTACTTCAAACATTGCACAAACCCTAATCCTAGATAACCCTAAGGTTTATATTTTTGAAACTTAGATTTTAGATCCATATATATTTTTATTTATATTTCATATGATCATGATCATAATGATAGAATAAATTAATCACTTTTTTTTACAAATTTCAATACTTTCATTTACATGCTTGTTTCCTTTAATTCAAAATAAACTCAAAAAATACATAAAACCATGTATATATGATGCTTTATATTAATTTAAATATACGTCATATCTCATAACATGTTATATTTATCCTACGTGGAATTACATTAACAATAAAACCCTTACCAACATAGAGGATTTAACATATAAGCTAACAACTATGTTTCAAGTTTTAATGCCATATCTTATGCATAGGAACCAATCTCCTTCTTCTCATCATCTCCATGAGGGTGATATATAATTTCCATCTAACCAAGTCCATGCTATCACTCCTCCATAAGATGAAATAAACTATACCATTTTCACTAATTACCATAATCAACCTATTCACACCTCTTCCCTATAGGGTGTGTGCCTACATGTTGAATAAGAAGCAACTGGGATTTGTACTTGTGAGACTCTATGTGAATATGTGATCAAATTATTATTATGAGCCAGATAATTGAAGGATTAAAAAATTAGAATCAACTATTACATGAAAATATTATAACATTGGAAAATCAATTTACAAGTTAAAGGTCTCCAGTGCACAATAGTGTAAATCATGTATATGCATCTTCACCTAGTCAATTTGTGGCAAATAATGCTACATATTCAAATCATAAATGACAAAAAAGTACATATACAACTGGTGATTCCAAAAGCATTTAAATATAAAATAATATTTCAAGTAAGGTACTAAGGGAAATGATTAAAGCTAAAATGATCAACATACCTCCTATACACCTAATAAGGAGATCCAAATATTTTTTTACATATCATAGGATGCATGGGCACCACACTGATTCATGTTTAGCATTGAAAATTAAAATATAATAGATAATAGATATAGATGACTCACATAATGACACATCATAGACACAACATACAATGATACATCTAAAAATTTAAAAAGGGTCAAATTCAGAAATAATACAAAAATGGCTACCAAAGCATAACTTAGAACAACAAAAGGTTCACAAATCACAATCAGATCAAGAAATTGTAAAAAAAGCATAGGTAAATCATGAAAAACATGTAAATATACCTTTCCAAAATGAGGTTCAACTTTCAAAGCAATATGGGTTTGTTCAAAAGTATCTACAATAGTTTGATTATCATGGTCAAGGTTTGGGAAAGGACGCCCAATACATCACTTCTCCTATTCTAGAAGTTGATAATATTGGTCAACAAGGTTTGGGATTTGTTAAACATACTAAAGGATGCTAGTCATAGATGCATTTTATTAAGGTAAAACATCTAGATACACAGGAAATGTTACATAAAGAGCAAGATCTTAATTTGAAAAGTCAAAATCATGCTACACAAACAAACATTCTCAAATTAGATTTTCTAGAAAAAGAGCCTCCATAACACCATATGTCTATAATAAGCATAGTTTCAAAGGAAAAAATCATAATCAATATGCCAAAGCATAATTTATAAAGGTCAACTCCATAGTATGAGGTAATTACCTCTAGCATTCTAGGTTATTTTGATTTTGATGATGGACAATATTATGATTATGATGATGAATAATACTCAAATTCCTACTGCAATAACATTCAAGTACAACATATCAATCACATTACATGAGAGATTACCATTCCTATTTTTGACACATGACATAGTGATAGTGAGTCTCCCATAAGACTCATCAATTAGTATTATTTATTTCTTCTTGTACATACTTTCTCTCTCTTTGCCCCTTATACATAGTTTAGTTTCATATTGCATGTATATATATATATATATATATATATATATATATATATATTATATTATATAAAATAAAAAAATAATATAACATGTTAAAAACACAAAAACATTCAAATTATTACTTATAAAATACAAACTCTACAGATTATATGCATTGTTATGTTTACATTTCTTATACTTACTAGATACTACATATGCTAGCTATCTTAGTATAATCAGTTTTATCATACATACATGATTCACTTGTTCTTTTTGAGTGTTGTTGGTTTTATTTTCTTTAATTAATCATAAATTTCCTTAGTTTCATATCGAAGTAAATAAAGTTCAATGCGCTTTCGTGTTGGCATTTCATGCAAGAATTATTTCTTGTGTGCTCACTCGAAGCACATAGTAAATGATTGGTTCTCATTGGTTTTGTTGTGCAAGGATGTATCTAACATATAGGGGCACTCTAACACATACACATTACTCAATGATTAACCAAAAAAATAAATAAATGATAATTGTGGACCTAAACTCAATTAATTGAATAACAACATATAAGATAACCAATACCATTATCTCCATAGTTAAAATAAAAACATTTAAGTAACACATATTACATTAATCATAATAATAAGTGATTCAAAATAGCACATAAACAAGTGTATAGATAAATTCAATCATATAAATATTAATATTATATAGCTGAGTACAATAACACAATATCACAACAATATTATCAATCACATCAACACAATAATAACCAACCTTAATAAGTTCTATCCAAGGGTATTTATACTTGGTTTTGCTTGACCAAGTAATTAAAATCATAATTAGACTCATAGTGACTCACTAATTATCATCAAAACACTTGATTCATGATGGCCAATTACATTGATTTCCTAAGGATCCAAGCCTTTGTGTCTGTATATTCTCTTTTCATTGATGGATCCTTGTCACCAAGTGCCTATCTTCCTATGGGATAGTGCTATATTTTTTCTTGACTTAGTCTCTTTCATCCCTAAGAATCTCTTCCTAACCATCTCTTGCTTCCTATGCAATCTCCAATTTTTTTCTAGTGTTTTGAGTCCTTCATTCTTGGGTTTTTTAATTTATTATGCATATTTACTCTAGCTAGGTCATCCCATGCCATGGATTCCCATGCCATGATCTTATATGTCATTATTTTTTTGCACTGGTTATTCAAAAATAGACAACCAAAATTTAGGTTCCAACATAACCTCAACTACACCATTAGCCTATCCCAGACTAAGCATCGGTCTTATGTTACACCAAAAACTTGGGACCATCCTACTTGATCTGCTTATTGACATCTTCCTAATGTGATAAGGTGTTCAACATCTTGGTTGTTATTTCTTTAATTTCCATTTTTATCTTCTTGGTCTCCTTGAGTTGGTCAAGAAACTCACCTGCTTTATTTACCAAACATTCATGGGATGTGGAAGCATCCTTATGAACACCCTCAATTATGGTGACCTTGACAACAACCTATCCTCAAAGTGATATGAAGTTTGAGTTTATTTATTTTTTGTGCATGATTATTATTTCCTCCATGTCCTCCATATCCTTAAATGCTTTGGCGTACACTGAGCAATATTTTATTAATAAGGCTTTATCAACCAACTACTATCACTGAAGCTCTTCCACTTGAAGTTTATCTTCTAAAATATGTTTGGGTCGTGTTAGCTTCTCAAAAACCCCATCTAAAATGGGAATAATATCTCCAACTCTATGCAAGTCTCTCTTTCACACCTCCAAAATTTATTTGAATTATTATATTGCCAAAATTTTCTCATCTCAAGAGCTAAGCTATTCTTTGCATCATTTCAAAAGTAACTCAACTAGGGTCTCCATATTATCTATTACCTCATTAAATAGGGGGACTCTATCTGCTAGAGCTGGGTCTTGGTTCAAGATTGCCTTATAGATGTTCAATATTTTAACCTTGGTAGTTGTTTCCACCCCTAATTAGCACTTTAGTTCAGCTAGCTCTTCCTCTAGCTTTGTCCTTATGGCAACATCTTTATCATAAAAAACCACCATCTTAGTGTGTTTTTTTCTAGGCCCATCGTGCATGAGATTCTATAAATTCATTCTTCCTTGTAACCTCAAATGCCAATTTTAAAAGTGTTACACTAGCTTGTACAAAGGTAAGCTTCTATGGATCTACCCAAAGGGTATCAGGTAGCACTGTTACGTCTAGATCCAGTACAAGACTATCATAGGGCATCTCAAATTAGCATTATTCATTATACACATTGAGGAAGGATGACATTTTGCATTAGGTATAGTCAGATGCATCCTCTTATACAAAATGAGAATACATATACAATAACTTATTAGGTATTCCCTTATAGTACTAGGCATGGAGGTTTTTGCTTACATAGAGATTTTTTATTCTCATAATGAAGTCATTAACTGGATCCTTCCCCTTCAAAGTATATCACTCAAATATCTCAACATTTGTGTCTTCCTCTTAAAAATTAGTCCCAATGTCAAGTCAATTAGCCCAAAATATACTTGAAAACCATCCCTCTCTTCACTAAGTATATACTCAATCTCTATTTGTGCCTCTCAGGGGTGGTTTCTTCATGCCACGTTGGTGAAGGTGTCTTTTCAGAGTTAGGAGTGACTTTCTTTTCTTCAATAATGACTCTTTCTAGTTTCCCTTCCACAAGTTCTTCACGTGCTTCTACATCATCATCCTTAGGTACCACCTTATCTTATTCTAAAGGAATAGTCTATATTAATAGCTCTAGGACCTCTGATTGATGATTTTGGGGATATTATCATCACCTCAAACCTTTGAATGAAACTCATGAGAATATCTTTATTATCTTCCCTTCTTATTTATGTAAACATGGTACTTCAATATGACTGTGTATAAAGGATTTTAATTGTTTATTACACTTATAAAAGGGTATTTGATCCTTAAAATGGATAATTATCATTAAGTATAAACTTATTACTATGGTTATTATTTAAACAAGTCAGGAACCCTTAAACAATCATCAATAATTCAAACTTATCTTTCTAGATTATATAACATAGAATTGCTCCAAATTGGATTGTGTTGTAAGTGCATTCATTATTATCTATAAAATACTTATAGAAAACCACTCAAAGTAAAGAAAACAAATATATAAGATCTATCACATGACTTGAAATTTATCTTATTTCATAAATGATCTCTAAAACATTCTTTATTCCTTGATTTCAATCACCTACAATAATCAAACACAAAATTTACAAGGAAGGCAAAGTTCTCTTCAAAGATTGATATTTTATTGTAATTTTTAAAACTCTCATCCTATGTTATTAAAATGTATTATATAATAATTCTTTCCTACAACTCTCATTCCAAAACTACATGCAAATCTAACCTCGTAATATGCCAAACAAATAAGAAAACTCCTTCTTTATGCCAACTCCATGTAGGGTGGCAATTACATATGCATGTTTCTTGCTTAAATTGATTTTTATAAGGACTTGGACATTGGAATAATTCTAATAAACTCTGTCAATACCTGATAGGACCCTTTACAAACATTCACCAATGTTTGGATTTCACCCAAGACTCAAAACACCACTCAAACCTAGTTTTCAAATTCAAATTTTCAAGTTTTGCATTTTGGCAAGAAACTCTAGATATACTAACAACACATCACATAAAGACTCTCAAGGACTAAAAAACTCCCAAAATGACCCTAAAAGACTTTTAACATCCCCAAAAAAACAAAAATGTCTACTATTAATATCTTAAACACACTAACCACCTAATTTGCCTTGTGATGCTCTACATCAAGCTACATAAGTGGGAAAATTTGATCTCCCACTCAAATGCACTTTGTCAAAATTATTCCTTATTTTCCAATTATTTCTCCATTTATGTTAAAATATATTATTGATGTTTATCCTCTTATCATTCTCATTTCTCTTTAGCTGGTATTTTTGTCTTTATCTCCTTGCCTTGTCTTTTATCTTCGCCAACTCATCCTCTATCCCCATGAAGTATATAAACTACTATAAAACTTTTTTCTCTTCATATTCCATATCTTATATCTCTAAATTCTCTTCATCTTGCTCTGCCTCCAATGGCTAGTTCTCATTCTTCACTTTAGCTTATACTCCATAGCTTGTTTCCATCTTTTTCATGATTAGTTTATGTACTCCTTATTGGTCTATATTCTCAAAAATGATTTATTCTTCATCCTCATTATATAATTTATTATTATTAATCTTCACCCTTTTCATACTCTCAATCTTAACCTCTTTGGTTTCCTCTTCATGATACTCCACCTTCTCATGGTGAGTCTTCTCATAGCCTTCTTGATTATATTGAAATGACAACTCCTTAACCAATTTAGTTTCATCATAACATAACACTTCCTAGAAACCTTTCATCTCACTATCATCATGGATACTTCTAAAAAACTAAGTTAAAACATTATCAATTAAATGGATTAAATTCTTACCATGTTCTTCCTTAATTATCTTGTTCTCTTGCTCATTTATTTGTAACCCTCCTTCCATGAATCTTTGCTCTTCACCTCCTTACATAATACTTGGACTAGTTATTTAGATAAGATTTACCTCTTTTTATCTCTCCATGATAACTTAATCTCACTCCTTGGATCAATTTTGGACTAATATTATCCTCCTCCAAAAATGCATTCTTCATCCAATGATCTCCTTTGTGAGGATTATGGTTGTCCTCCTCTTTCCTTGGCTCTATCATGATCTCTTGTGCCTCATTACTTTTTTATCCATGTGATCATGGAGTGACTCCCTATTTTACATATCCACACTTGCACCCTCATTATTAAAACATCTCAAGGTACATTCATGAGACTTTATAGTATCTTCAAGGATCTCATTATTCTTTTCATCTTCTCTTGATTTTGTATTCTTCTTCCAGGCCTCTCTAGGGCTCGATTTCATCTTCTTGATTTCCTTATCTTATCATCTTAACCTCTACTCTTTACTTGCATCATTAGCTACCCATACTTGTTATTTTATCAACTCACATGACTCTATGCCTAGCTTACCTTGCCTTACAACTAGTTTGATTCACCTTGTATTAATGCTTTTCTATCTTTTTGGCTACAACTCATTATTTGTTTATATTTTTTGGCCCTTGCATGACCTAAAAGTTCACCTTATTGAATTGTTCCCATGTGAAATATTCTCCTTGGATTTGACATCTTCTTTTCTTCATCTTTTAATTCTACTTTTAACTCTTTTATGACAGCTCCAACCTTCATTTAATAAATATAGTAGATCATCTTCATCTGCTAGAATGGCTTCCTCATCTCCTATGAGGTCTACACAATATGATTCTTACATAATCTACTTCCAAATCTTTATTATTTCTATGTATACTATGTCATATGTTGTTTTCCATATTCACCTTCTTCTAAAACTTATATAATAACTTATTTATAGGATTCATCCTAAATAAGTGTAAAATTACACTCCTTCTGATGTATATCAAGTTCTTAAAGCACTTTATAAAGTGTTTCAACTGCATTATTGATTTTTATGAACCCATACAATAATTCAAGTCTTTCCTTATACAAATCATCTTCATGAGTTGACATGTCAACATATTCATCATAAAAAATAGTATTTAAAACAAAACCTTGAGACCATTTAGCCTCATCAAATTCTCCTTGACTCAATTCTACTTCTTTTATGCCTTTAATGAGGCATCTTTAATCTTGAAGATCTGCTTCTCCAAGCATCTCTCCTCTTTTAGGATAACAAATCATTTTACCTATGTACATGGCTACCCAATCAACATCTTATTCAACATAATCATGTTGTTCATGCTTGCTTTCCTTCATGATTTCAAGTTTTATGTCCTCAAAATAGACCTCTTCTTCCTTCACTTTTGTACCTGCATACATACATGACAAAAAATCATTGCATTTAAATGCTTAAGTCTTGTTTGCCTCAATATTCTCCTTATTAGGTTGATTCATATGTTTTCCTATCATCATCCTCCATGAATATCTCATTCTTCTTAAGGTGATGCTCACCTTTATCTTGTCTACCAACATGTTCATCCCTCCTAAACTTATTCACCTCTTCCTTGAGCTACCTACATAAAAATGTATTTTCCTTCTCATTGTCTCTCATGTCAATGTTTGTTCTTCTCTCCGTGAGTATCATTATAGGATACTTAACTCTCTTATTCCTCCTTACCTATCCCTACTATTAGCTTTCCTCTTCTTGCATGAGCTCTACCAAGAGACTTATCTTCTTTATCCTTTGATCTATCTCATTAATCTCCTATTTAAAAACCAACCTTTTTATCTTTGGATATTCCTTATTCTCTCTCATTATGGTATTCTAAATCAGCTAAGCCTTTAATCACTTTTGCCTTCTCTATCTTCATCTTCTCTCAAGTAAGTTTTTTTCTACCTTGTTTTGGTGTCTCAACCTAGGTTCTCTCCTCTACCTAGTCTATTAACACTCATGT
This sequence comes from Torreya grandis, assembly GCA_037957365.1. Taxonomy (NCBI): domain Eukaryota; kingdom Viridiplantae; phylum Streptophyta; class Pinopsida; order Cupressales; family Taxaceae; genus Torreya; species Torreya grandis. The sequence goes on from JARHVA010001020.1 coordinate 4,029,595, forward strand.
CCAAGTATTTTTCACCTTAGAACTAATCTTCTTCTTTGAGTCTTTATTTTCTCTTCTAAGGGTTTATATTTTACCATAACTCTTATCTTTTTTTTCATCTCTAACTCATTCCTGTAACTTAACTTCATGAAACCTCAAATAACAACTCATAATACTGAAAATCATGAACTTTCCAAGAGATTACCTTTTCTGATTAAAATTTATGTAGAGTTTATGACATGAAATTTTGATTTGATTTATTTTTTGATACCTTATTTATGTATGCATACATAAAGATTTGATTTATTGTTTGTAGGCCTATAATTATGCATACATAAAGATTTGATTTATTGTTTGATTTATGTAGAGTTTATGACATGAAAATTTCTAGAATTATGTGTGCTCTTTATAGGACTGTATTTAGTAAAATGTAAGTTAGGTTGTATATTGAACCTCCAAAGGGACTTATTAGAGTTAAAAAGGATAAATATATATATATATAAATAATCCAATACCATATCAACATCTCAAACCTTTTAATGAAACTCAAAATAAACTCTTTATTATCTTCCCTTCTTGACTATGTAAACAAGGTGCTCCAATATGGCTACGTATGAAGGCTTTTATTTATCTCTTGCACTTTTATAAGGATGTATGAAACCAAAAAATTATAATTATCATAAATTATAAACTAATTAATATTTTTATACTTAAAACATGTCAATAAGGCTTAAACAAACATTAATAATTCAAACTTACTTATTTTTCTAGATTGTATAACACATAATTGCTCCAAATTAGGTTATGTTGTAACTGAATTCATTATTATCTAGAAAATACTTATATAAACCCACTCAAATAAAATAAAAAAACTATCTAATATTTCTCACATTCCTTGAAACTGACCTCAATTCACAAATGATCTCTAAAACATTCTTTATTCCTTGATCTCAATCACCTACAACAATCAGACTCAAAATTTACAAGAAATGCATAGTTTTCTTCAAATATTCATATTTTATTATCTTTTTTCATATGATACTCCTCTATTTTTATATTTTATTATCTCATAATTATCTCCTACAACTATCATTCCAAAACTACATGAAAATCTAACCTCTTAAGATGCTAAATAAATAAGAAAATTCCTTTATGGTAACTCCACGTAGGGTGGCAATTACATATGCATGTTTATTGATTACATTGATTTTAAAAAGACTTTAAATTTTCAATACCTCCAAAAAACTCTATTAATAACTAATTTAAAAACATTCATAAACATTTGTATTTTACCCAAGACTCAAAACACCAATCAGACCTAGTTTTTAAATTTAAATTTTCAAATTCTACATTTTGGCAAGAAAATATAGATAATATAAAAAAAACATGACATAAACACTCTAAAATACTCAAAAAATAAAAATAGGACATTAAAATACCTCTAACATAAAAAAAAAAAAAACCAAAAATGGATACTATGAAGCTCTTACATACACTAACCACCTAAGTTTCCTTGTGATGCTTTGCATCAAGCTCCCTAAGTGGAAAATTTTGAGCTCCTACTGAAATGAACTATTTAAAAATTATTCCTTAATTTACAATTCTTTATAATATGATTTTATAATTTCCTTTTTCTAACTCTCCTCTTATCTTTCTCATTTCTCGTCAGCCAATATTTTTTTCTTTGTCTCCTTACCTCGTCTTGTCTCTTTGCCTTCTCATCCTCTATCCCCATGAAGTATATGACATAATTTAAGTATTTATTCTCTTAATATTCCACATCATATATCTCTAAATTCTATTAATTTTTATTTGCATCAAGTGGATAGTTCTCATTTTTTGCTCTAGATTCTACTCCATAACTTATTTCCATCTTTATCATGATTAGTTCATACACTCCTTGCTGGTCTATCTTCTCAACAATGATTTATTATTAATAATATTTATCTAATTTACTAATATGTATATTCACCCTTATCATACTCTTAATCATACCCTCTTTGTTTTCCTCTTCATGATATTACACCTTCTCATGGTGAGTCTTCTCATATCTTTCTTGCTTATCTTGCAATAACAACTCCTTAACCAATTCAATTTCATCATAACATAAAACTTCTTGGAAAAATTTCATCTCATTGTCATCATGAATAATTCTAACCAAATCAAATCCAAAATTATAAATTAAATGGATTAACTTCTTACCTTTTTCTTCCTTCATTAGTTTTTTCTCTTTCTCACTTGTTTGTAACTCTCCTTCCTTGAATATTAATTCTTCACCTCCTTGCATACAAATTAGTTTGGTTCTTAGGATAATAATACCCTATTTTTTTATCTCCCCATCCTAACTTTATCTCACTCCTTCTTTGGATAAGTTTTGGATTTAGCTTGTCCTCCTCTAAACATGCATTCTTCATCCAATCATCTCCTTTACAAGGAACATGGTTGTCATCCTCTTTCATTGGCTCTATCATGAGCTCTTGTAAGTAATTTATTATATTCTCCATGTGATCATGGAGTGACTCCATATATTATATCTCCATACCTTCACCATCATGATTAACACATCTCATGTTACATTTGGGAGACTTGATATTCTCTTCAAGGATCTCATTGTTCTTTTCATCCTCTCTTGCTTTTGTATTATTCTTCCAACCCTATTTAGGCATCCATTTAATCTTATTTAGTTCCTTATCTTTGACTATTAACCTCTAATATTTACTTGTATCATTATTTTCCCATAGGTGTTATTTGATCAACTCACATGACTCTATGTCCAGCTTACCTTAGCTTACAAATTAGATCGATTCACCTTGTACAAATGCTAGTCATCTTCTTGGCTGTAACTCATTACTTGTTTTTAATTTTATGCCCTTGTATGAACTACAAGTTTACCTTCTTGAAGTGTTTATATGATAAACATGCTCCTTGACTTTGACATATTATTTTCTTCATCTTGTAATTCTACCTCTAGCTCTTTTATGACAGCTCTAACCTTCTCTTCACCTTGACTTAGGAATTGTAATAGATCATCTTCAACTGCTAGAATCGCTTCCTCATCTCCTATGAGGTCTAAGAAATTTGATTCCTAAATAATATAATACCAAACCTTTTCTTCTTCCTCTGTATACTCTATAATATGTTATTTTTCAATTTCACCTTCTTCTACAACTTGTACAATAACTTGTTTTTGGGCTTCATCCTTAATAAGTGTCAAATTAGACTCCTACTTCTATTGTATATCAAGTTCTTCAAGCACTTTAGAGGTGATTCAATTGCATTCTTACTTTTCATGAACTTATCCAATAATTTAATTGTTTCCTTATATAAAATGTCTTCATCAATTGACATGTCAACATATTCATCATAACAAATAGTATTGAAAATAAAACCTTAAAATCATATAGCCTCTTTAAATTCTCCTTGATTCAATTCTACTTCTTTTATGCCTTTAATTAGACATCCTTCTTCTTTAATATATCCTTCTCCAAGCATATCTCCTCTTTTAGGATAAAATATCATTGTACCTATATACATGACTTATAAATTAATATCTTATTTAACATAAGCATGTTGTTCATGCTTTCTTTCCTTTACGATTTCAAGTTTTATGTCCTCAAAATGAAATTATTATTCCATCATTTTTGTACCTTCATACATAATAAAAAATCATTAAATTTAAAATATTTGGTCTTGTTTGCCTCCATCTTCTCCTTCTTAGGTTGATTTATCTATTTCCTCTCATCATCCCCATGACTATCTCATTCTCCTTAACGTACCACTCACCTTTCTCTTATATACCAACTTGTTCATCCCTCATGAACTTCCTCATCTCTTCCTTGAGATACCTACATAACAAATTATTTTTATTCTCATTGTCTCTCATGATAATATTTCTTCTATTCTCCATGAGTAGTCTTATAGGCCACTTAACTATCTTCTTCCTTATTACCTAGCCATACCATTTGCTTTCCTCTTCTTGCATGAGCTCCACCAAGAGCTTTATCTTCTCTATCCTTTGACCTATCTCACTCATCTCCTCTTCAAAAACCAACCCTTTTCTCTTTGGGTCTTCCTTATTCTTTCTCTCATTATGGTACTCTAACTCAGCTAATCCCTTACTCACTTTTGCCTTCTCTACCTTCATCTTCTCTCAATAAGTCTTTTTCACCTTGTTTTGGTGTCTCATCCTAGGTTTTCTCCTCTGTCTGATCTATTAACACTCCTATCCAAGTATTTTTTACCTTGGAACCATTCTTCTTTTTGGAGTCTTTATTATCTCTTCTTAGGGATGATATTCTACCATAACTCTTACCTTTTTCTACCTCTCTAACTCATTATTACAACTTAACTTCGTGCAACCTCAAATATTAACCTTTAATACTTAAAATCATAAACTTTCCAAGAACTTACTTGCTCTGATACCACTTGATGTAGATTTGATGCCTAAAATCTCATCTTACATATTCATGTTATTTATTTATAATTTTATGCCTTCTCTCATATCTAACTTTGCTTGCTTCATGTAGGCACCTTGCTTATCTTGACAGCCTCTTAATCAACCTTACCTTCTAGGCTCATAAGCCTCCTCTCATACATAGTATTCTCATCTCTCTTAAATAACTATCAAAGCTTCATCATCATCTAAATGTATCTCTCTCTTTAGAACCAACATCATAATCTCATACCCAATTTCTAATATTGCACTCTCTATTCTTCATTTTAATTTATTCATTCTCATGTAGCTTCATAAGCCTAAAAGCATAATTCATGGTTCTAAGCTTATTATATTATATGATATGCTCATATGACCATCCACATTCTAATTTCAACTCCCATACACATCCAATTAAATCACACAATATCCAATCAAGAAATCTCTAACCATCGACTCTCTCTCTCTCTCTCTCTCTCTCTCTCTCTCTCTCTCTCTCTCTCTCTCTCTCTCTCTCTCTCTCTCTCTCTCTCTCTCTCTCTCTCTCTCTCTCTCTCTCTCTCTCTCTCTCTCTCTCTCTCTCTCTCTCTCTCTCTCTCTCTCTCTCTCTAGGCTTAATCCTTGTAACCCTCTCTTAGGATAAATATAGTAGGTTTGAATGATTTACAAAAATTAAAAATAACATAAGACTAATTTTGGATACCCATTATCCTATTTTATATTCACCTAAATTTATAAGACCCAAATCTCAAGGGAGACCAACAAATGCAACACTCATCACTAACAATTAGGTCTCTTTAAGCCTATTCTAATGACAAACCTGGTGACCAATACTATACGATCAAGTACTGAATAAAAACTCCAAAATAATTTATACCATGAAAAATAACATAGGATCACAAATTTTAAGGATATAAATTAAATTTATGAAAAATGCAAGATTCAAACCCTAGGTCTAGTTGAACACAAGCCTGTAGGTAGCTAAAAGCCTATAAAAAAAGGATAAATTGAGTTTTAAGAAACTTAAAACATTTATAAGACTTGTATGAGGTTTGAAAACAGCTCTCTTCAACTTATGAAATATCTATTTTTCTATTATCAACCACTAAAAGACTCTAACATTCGAATTTCCAAAATTTTGTTTGATCTTTATTGGATCATGTTTAGTAAATTCAAGTTAGATTGAATATTGAACCTTGAAAGGGACTTATTAAAAGTTAAAAGGATAAAAAGCAATATATAAATACTCCACGACCCTCTTAAAACCTCAAACATTTGAATTAAACTCACAATAAACTCTTTATTATCTTCCCTTCTTGACTATGCAAATAGGGTGCTTCAATATGACTGTGTATGAAGGTTTTCAGTTGTCTCTTGCACTTATAAAAGGATGTCTAAGCCAAAAATGGTTAATTATCATCAATTACAAAATCCTTACTATGGTTATGATTCAAACAAGTCAATAACCCTCAAACAATCATCAATAATTCAAACTTACTTGTCTTTTTAGATTATATAAACAAAAAATTACTCCAAATTAGATTGTGTTATAAGTGCATTCATTATTATTTAGATAAGACTTATATAAAAACACTAAAAAAAAAAGAAAAAATTTATCTAATATTGATCACATGCCATGAAAATTATTTCAATTCACAAATGATCTTTAAAACATTCTTTAATCTTTAATCTTTAATCTCAATCACCTACAACAATCAAACACATAATTTACAAGGAAGATAGAGTTCTCTTCAAATCCTGATCTTTTTTTGTCCTTTTTTAGAATCTCCTCATATTTTCTTTGAATTTATTATTTCTTAATTCTCTCTTACAACTCTCATTTCACAAATACATGCAATTCTAACCCCTTAAGACACCAAACAAACAAGAAAACTCTTTCTTTATGCCAACTCCATGTAGAGTGGCACTTACATAATCATGTTTCTTGTATACATTCCTTTTCCAAAGACTTTCACGTTGAAATACCTATAAAACACCATCATAGGGACCTAATAGGAACATTTACAAACATTCACCAACATTTGAATTTCATGAAAGACTCAAAACACCGCTCAAAGCTAATTTTCAAATTTTACATTTTGGCAGGAAACTCTAGATAAGATTAAAAAAAACACTACTTAAAGACTCTCAAGGACTCCAAAAATCCCAATAGGACCCTAAAATACCTATAAAACTCAAAACAAACCAATAATGGATACTATGAATCTCTTACACACACTCATCACCTATCTTGCCTTATGATGCTCTACATCGTGTCTCTCTTCAATGCTTCAACAAGGAAGCATCATCATCACTAAATAAAAGTATCAAGGGGAAACACAGCTGCATCAATACACAAGTGTATTTCTACCTTGATTTATTTACTGTCAAGCATTTTAATTATTCATTTTTAGATTATATGCATTAATTACTCTATAACATGATCTTGTTTTAATGTAATGCACAAACAATAAACTCAAATGGGGATAAATCAAATACAAGGTGTTTTGTACACAACATGGTAAACATTTATTTACTTTAACATAGTAGTTTTATTATTATGCATTACTATATCAAAGGGGAGGTGTAGATATTAAAATATAATTTTATATATTATACTAGTATTTTACACTTTAAAAATAAAAATCATGGCTCAATCCTTCATTTTGTGATCTTCACATTGCCAAAAGGCTTACATTCACCATATCACTATGCCAAATTAATTATCTTATATTCTAACACTAACATTATGGTCACATGAAGCCTAGATTTTGTGTAAAATTTGATTTATATCATTCTTAAATAATTATATATCCTCAATAACTTTTAACCCTACATGACACTAGCATCTAGATTAGGACAATAACATCAACATTAGTGTCCTCAATCTTATGCTAGTGTCCTTGCCTTAAAAATGATCAAACTATAAACATTTTGACATGTATGGTTTAACCTATTTCTCTTCCTTAACCCACCCATGAGATTATTTCAAAAGGTATGTTATAAATACAAATAAAATGTCATTCATTATTTATTAAAATCTAAGCAAGACATAAGCAATCACCTCTAAAGCTCACACTACACTATTGAAAAATTATTTGCACAACTAAGTTATAAACCCTATTATCACCTATTTATAAATAATTAATAAAAATTCTTATTATAGGTGTGAAGCATTCAAAAAGAAACCAATGAGTATTATTTGTCAAGTTAAAAGATAGATAACTAAATGCACTCACATATAACATACTACACAATTTTTCACACACATGCCCACATAAAGGGGAGAACTACATCAGTCTAAGGCCATCTTCAAAGTATATGGATATGTAAGTAATGCTCATTGATAAAGGGGTATTTTAGATTAACTTTATTTCACTTGAGCTCACTAACCCTAGTTTTGTAAGATGACATGCCAAGTTTGAGGACATAGGGTTATGAGAAAAAGACTAATTTTGGAAAACATGTGTATATGATCCATCATTGATAACATGAAAGTTGACAGTGGACCATAACAAGCAAATGTGGATGTTCTAGAAAATATTTTGGATCTAGATCCATATAAAAGCATTGATGGTAGTGTCTAAATCCTAATGATAGTGTCTAGGTTGACATGAAG